>BQNB010183695.1:0-12380 GCA_026074375.1 Tanacetum coccineum
GTGAAAATTCAGCAATCTTCAAATATCTTCGTTTTAGGTCCAAATTTTGCGCCTTTTAGCTTGTCTTCACAAAACACTCCTGAATTACTGCATTTATCAACTTTAAAGCAATTAAGTACCAAATAATGCAATAATTATATAAAAGTGGGCAAAACAGATGGGATAAATGATGTAATAAAGTGACGTTATTTGATGTCATTAGTAACCCTTCGCAATCGCATGACACAAACTTTTCCTTACATTTCTATCATCTTCTTTTTCAATACATCTTAATAAAATATCTTTAACCAAGTTTTCAGTAGGTACATCTAATATTGCAATCATCTTTCCAATCAGCTCTTTTAACAAAATTGCTGACCTGGCACGTATCTCAACATTAGTTGACTGTTCCAATAAGTTAGCTAACATCAGCATAGCAATCTCATGTAACAAATCATTACGACCCGAAACACACCGACCTATAAAATAAAAAAGTTTCGGCCACCTATTTTCACTACAAAACACATTGAAAGCCATCGCAATCGTATGACATAAACTTTTCCTTACAATTATCTCCTTTTCTTTTTTAACACATCTTAATAAAATATATTTAACCATGTTTTGAGTATATACAACTAATGGCTCTTCAATCAGCTCCCTAAACAAAATTGCTGACATGGCACGTATCTCAGCATCAGTTGACTTTCCTAATACTTTAGCTAGTCTTAGAGCTAGTGTATCCGGGCCTGTCTGTTTGAACAAGTCAAAATCATCCACAGCTTGCTGGTTTCTTTCATGTGATGGTGTGATCATGACTAAAATTAGTCTTTTGTAAGATCCAAGATCCATTGTTAGGTCTAAACCAATACTAGCAAATTTTGAAGTTTGTATACCTTTTTTTGCTTATTTACTATGCATAGTCATATAGTCAACATTTTAAAGGTGGTTCCGAAGAGGAGGAGTAACCTTGCCCAATCTGATATTTGTTTATGTATTTGTGGTCAAAGCGTTTTTCCGAAAGGCGGTGGGTTGAAAGATGTCTGAGATAAAGAGGTGTGAATACATAACCTTAATCAAAGTATATTTGGTTAATGAATGTTTTATTCTTGTCCTGTCTTGTTTTGGTTGTTATGTTTTGTCTTGTAGGCCAAACTTGTGTTATTCAAATCCTATTTGTTGGATTCCATTTTTAGGTACTTGATTCGGGTTGCTTGGAATTTGAAGAACAATGACTTAATCCTCTTCTTATTTTCATTTACAAAATAAGTGACTGATGTTTGTCACTCAATATGCAAAAAAGTTCCTGATTGAACTTTTTTTAATGTTTAATGCATATCTTATGGTAATCTTTAATGGATTACAGGAAAAATTTGTTAGTTGTGTTATAGTTTCCAAGAGGCACTATAAAGTAGAGTGAAAAATATATCAGATGGATAAGAAATTGAGGTTGAGTGTTGAGACTTAGAGATCAAGTAATTTACTTGGAGGCCAAGAGAGATTGCTGACCACACTTTAGCTTTTCAGGGAACAAGTTGTCCAAATTTCATAATAAGTTCGCCATCCATCCCTAATATCTCCATTTTGCATCGCTGATGGTCCCTTTGACTAACTGGCGTTAGTCTTCGAACTTACACCCCTCACGTGCAATTCACGTGAGGGCAATTTAGTCATTTCGTGCCTTTCTCTTTTTTTCTTTTCCCTTTGTCTTTCTTCTTTCCTAGGTTTTGTCCCAACACTTATCATCATCTTTTCCCTTTTTTCTCATTGCAATCCAAAAACAATCGCAACACTATTATCATCCCTTTTTTTCTTTTCCAGGTTTTGCTAACTGCTTCATCTTTTAATACCTGTATGTTTCAATAAAATGATAGTTGTTATCACATATTTACTAGCTAGCATTCACAGGCTCCCAAAATTATATAGGACTGTAGGTTGATTTTTTTTGAGTTTTGATGCATTTCCATGTAAAAGATTTATATGTTTTAATCTGGTTTACACTTACGAGTAACAAGCATGAGCCTCTAATACATTTGTCATTTTCGCACATTGGCATATTCTATTTTATTGATCACAATAGATGAACATCTGAGTCTGTGATGATGATCGATTTGCAAAAGGGATTATAAAAATATTACTCCGTTCCATAACTATTGTCCAGTGTTTGACTTTTGAAGTTTTTACTTTCCAACTTTGACAATAAATATTTGTGTTTGTATTATATAATACTTAATGAAAATTATACCAATGAAAATACAATTAAAACCCAATCATTTATATATTTTTCATCAAGTTTTATATAACACAAAAAATAATAGTTAAGGTCAAAGTGACCTCAAAAGTGAACATTGGACAATAATTATGGGACGTAGGGAGTATCAATCATTTCAATATGAATATAGTTGCAAATTCCATGGTCAAATACAAAGAATACAAAATCCAATATACAGGCACCTACCCGGTGTAGTCAAAAGCGAGAAAAGCGAGTGCTTAAGCGAAGAAGCGAAGCGTTTTTCCCTAAAGCGCTTTGATTCTAAAGAAGCGAGGCGTTTTACTAGAGCGACAAAATGCATTTTATGCGACCGAAAAGCACTGGCTTTTTGAGTTTTTGTCGCTAGCATGTAGCTTTCGCCTTTAACTACCTTGCTGCTTTTCCAAAGTAAACCAAATTCATATAGTTATGCTTCAAATCCAACAACAATGTTCCGTTCTAGATAAAAGACATGAATCCTAGCCTTATGTTTGTAACGATCAACAACAACAACAAACTAGTGATTCAACCGTGTGAAAAATCCGGTGATAAGGTTTAAATACCAAAACTTGTATTGTACCTTGACTCAGGTGATAAGGTAATTAGGGTTGAGATCCGGTGAGGTCACCGGAGATGTGTCGGTAAAAAGCACGAGCCAAAATTTGACCGAAAACATTCTTTCCAAGCAATTGAAAAAATGGAAAATGATTAAAGAATATTACAATTAATCCGTTTTTAAAAAGTGGTGATACCGGAGGAAGGAGTAAATTGAAAAAGCCAAGATACGAAAAGATCGATTTGCCCTCACGTGACATCCATGTGCTTCCTCTAGGTATAACTTTAAGGACGAACGATGTATTTGGAATGAGCGGGCGATGGAAAATGGAGATATTAGAGACGTTTGACAGACTTATTTTGAAATTGAGATTAACGGTGTATTTTTGGTACAAGTTCAGGACGAACCATGTATTTTATTTGGAATTCTTTCTATTACTAATTATTTTGAAATTAGGACTAATGGTGTACACCCCATAGTTACCTATATCGTGGCTTGTTTCGGTACGAAACGCAATATGGGATCGCATTTCGCTATGTGCCACTGTTTTTCGTACGAGGGGTGGTTTATTTCGGATCACCTCTAATACGACATATTATATAGTTTGGTATTGTTGTACCTTATGAATATTATACATTAATTTCTTTATATGTTTTAAAAAATATTCATTCCAATGAATAAAATGTTAGAAAAATGACTTAAACTCTAAGGGTTTGTTTAGTAATTTTTTGACTTGTCGGTTACTGTTCATCGGCTCCAAAAAAAAAAAAACTTATACTCCTACTTTCTTTTGTCAAAAATAAGAAAGAAAAAAAAAATTTACGTTTACGACTTTCTATCGCCCTGGAGCCAAAAATAAAATAAAATATCCCTTTATGAAAAAAAATTGTCATTTAATATGAGGAAAAAAAACAAACTATTAAACATGAGACCGAAGAAATTAACCGGAACAAAAAAAATGCCCCGTAATAACGCGCGAAAAAATAACGCCCGCAGCAACGCGCGGGTAATCTTTCCTTGTTAGGACTAATGGTGTACACCTCATAGTTACCTATATCGTGGCTTGTTTCGGTACGAAACGCAATATGGGATCCCATTTCGCTATGTGCCACTGTTTTTCGTACGAGGGGTAGGTTTATTTCGGATCACCTCTAATACGACATATTATATAGTTTGGTATTGTTGTACCTTATGAATATTATACATTAATTTCTTTATATGTTTTAAAAAATATTCATTCCAATGAATAAAATGTTAGAAAAGTGACTTAAACTCTAAGGGTTTGTTTGGTAATTTTTTGACTTGTCCATCAAGTTTGTTTGGAATTTAGAAACTATCATATGACGGTTAGTTTAACCTATAAATAGGGATTGATAGGTTTAGTTTTCTTTGTACCATTTGAATAATGGTTTGATACCTTTTGAATATTAGTTTGGTACCTTTGAATTTGGTTTGTAATTTGGTTTGATAAGTTGAATAAAACTTTTGCTTTGTTTGTTTGTTTTATGCTTATAATTACCAACCGGTGCTATCATAGCTAGGTTGGTTTAGCCATGAAGAAAAAAAAAGAAGAGAAAAAAGGTTTGTTTGAATTTGATTTAGAAATCGATCGTCAAGTTTGGTTCTCACGTTTGGATTTTAGTTTGGTATTGGGCCATTTGAATTTGATATTGGGCCTTACACACATGTATTAGTTATCGTCAATTTTATGTACAAGTTTTGAGAGCTTTTGTTTTTGGTTGGTTTTAGAATTTGGCCATTAGAAGTAACGACTGGTTTGGTAATAATCGGTTACTATGGAGCCATTTGTTTTGGATCGTTTGTTTGATATTTGAATTTGGTGTTTGGAATTTGGATCATAATTCTTATTAGATAAGTGGGTCATTAGAATTATTATCAAGTATCATGTTTGGGGTGTTTGAATTATTAGAGCTCGTTCGTCAAGTTATTTATTAACTTGAATTTGTTTTGATACTTGGATAATAAATTTTAAGTTTGGACCGTAATACTTATCAAATAAGTGGGTCATTAGAATTTGATTTTGGTATTTGATATTTGGAATTTGAAGATCGATTTGGTTTTTGAAGACTTGATTATCATCATGTCGTTTGAAGTTTGTTCGATCATTTGGGAATTTGTTAGTTTGAAACTTTGGATCTTCGTTTGTCAGACTTTTGAAGTTGGTTGCCCGAATTTGATTGTCTTTGTTGAAGATCGTTTGAGCTGATTTATTTGTTTGATTGACCGAGTTTGATTTGTCGGTTAACATTTGATTGTTCGTTTCGAAGTCATCGGCATTTGGTTTGGATCGTTTGTTTTGGAGGGGGGAAATTGGTTTTGGGATACGATCGTTAGTTTTTTTACTTTGGCTAGTTCTCTTTGCGTTTGGAAATTTGAATTTGAAGACGAAATATTCGTTTGGTTTGAAGTTTCGAGCGGAGTTCAAGTCACGGTGGTGATTGTTAGAAAAATGACTTAAACTCTAGGGGTTTGTTTGGTAAATTTGGTAATTTGTTTGACTTGTCCACCAAGTTTGTTTGGAATTTGAAAACTATCCTATAACGGTTAGTTTAGCCTATAAATAAAGATTGATAGGTTTAATTTTCTTTGTACCTTTTGAATAATGGTTTGGTACCTTTTGAATATTAGTTTGGTACCTTTGAATTTGGTTTGTAATTTGGTTTGATAATTTGATTAAAGCTTCCGCTTCGTTTGTTCAAACTTTGTTTGTTCGTTTTGTGCTTTTAATTACAAACATAAAATTATATTAATCTTCAACACACAACTTTAAAAGACAAAAAAAAACAAAGTAAAATTGTCATTCAATCTATCCTTGCCTACTTAGCCTTTTTCCTTTCCCATCATCAACATCGTCGTCATCTAAGTTATCTCATTGCATATCTTCTAATATCGACCTTGAAGAACCCAAGTGAGTACTCTCGAGGCTTATGTCCCACTTTTTGAGTGCTTTGGATTTGCAAGCTTCAGAAAATCGAGAATGGAATAGATAAATTAAAACAGTTCATCCGCCCTTTTTAAATTTAAGTGATTTCTCTTCACGCTATAATGTTATAATGTATCAAACAAATATCAAAATTCAACACAACATTTACTTTGAGACGCACTAAATAGATAATAATCACACGATAAAGTACTCGAACAAAGCATTACAAAGATTCAAACCAGACTATGTATACATACATTTTAAAAAAAGTAAAACAAAAAAATCTACTCGCCACTAATAAAACAATGACAAAAAGTGTCCATATAGACCAAATTTGTGCTTATAATTACCAACCGGTGCTATCATAGCTAGGTTGGTTTAGCCATGAAGAAAAAAAAAAGAGAAAAAAGGTTTGTTTGAATTTGGTTTAGAAATCGATCGTCAAGTTTGGTTCTCACGTTTGGATTTTAGTTTGGTATTGGGCCATTTGAATTTGATATTGGGCCTTATACATGCACATGTATTAGTTATCGTCAATTTTATGTACAAGTTTTGAGAGCTTTTGTTTTTGGTTGGTTTTAGAATTTGGCCATTAGATTTAGAAGTAACGACTGGTTTGGTAATAATCGGTTACTATGGAGCCATTTGTTTTGGATCGTTTGTTTGATATTTGAATTTGGTGTTTGGATCGTTTGATATTTGAATTCGGTTACTATGGAGCCAAGTGAGTACTCTCGAGGCTTATGTCCCACTTTTTGAGTGCTTTGGATTTGCAAGCTTCAGAAAATCGAGAATGGAACCTAATATTTGAATAGATAAATTAAAACAGTTCATCCGCCCTTTTTAAATTTAAGTGATTTCTCTTCACGCTATAATGTTATAATGTATCAAACAAATATCAAAATTCAACACAACATTTACTTTGAGACGCACTAAATAGATAATAATCACACGATAAAGTACTCGAACAAAGCATTACAAAGATTCAAACCAGACTATGTATACATGCATTTTAAAAACGTAACAAAAATCTACACGCCACTAATCAAACAATAAGCATCCAAAAACACTTATTAATCCACACAACATATAGAACTCGTGTGCACATACTTCATAGATCCAACATCAATAACACAATTTACCACACAACAATTTAATACATTAAAAAACTTTAACAACAACACTATGGTATCGCGAAGATGATTCAAAAACAAAATAACAATTAGGAATTGTAACAGTATGCATAGTAAAGTTTCTTTATTATATTTATGTTTTCAAATCGTGTTGAGAATTTATGATGATATTGATTTCAAGAGTAAATTTAATAAGATAGTTTGTAATATGTTTATCGGGCCGGAGGAGTTTGAGTATAGATAGAATAAGTTAATGGACAAATTTAATCTTATGAATCACAAGTGGCCGTCAAAGACGTATAGAATTGGATCATCATGGATTTTCTGTCTTTTTTGTTGATTCGCCACTTTGTGGGTTGATGAGGACTACGTCTAGGTCAGAGAACGATAACTCTTTCTTCTCATATTTTACGAGTCTCGGTTCAACACTTGTGAAATGTATGATATGTTACGAGTCTGCAATGGAAAATCAAAGATACAAACAAGAAATATTAGATTATCAGCCGATTGACTCGTTTCTTACTTTGCAGACGCCAATAGCCATTGAAGTTCATGCAAGGAGGGTTTACACTCGTACCATGTTTTTATCAAAGGATATAACGGCCCAAGCCCGAATGTGAGTTGGGACCATTAGGGTTTCTAGTAAAAGAAGAAACAAGTACAGTCATTTGTTAATCCGACCTCAAGATGTGTAGTAGCTATTCCTAATTTCCCACATTCACCAATGAGCCCCTTTTGTTGTATGATTTATAGCAAATATTCTTAATTTTGCACATCTAAATCCAATCTTGCTGCTGCAACTTTAGCGGCAAATACACCTCAAACACATACTGAAAGCTAAAAGTACTCAAAGCCTGAATTTTCGCCTTTTGCCTGTTCTTCACCATCAAATTCAGCTCCTCAACCCACCCCGGATTCTTCTTAACAAATTCCTCCTCCAACAAATCCATCCCAATCTTAATATCTCGCTCAGTCATCGGCAACCTACACTGTTATGGAATCTTATACTTATCCAGATCACTAGGCCTAATCCCAAGCCACTTAATATCCGACGTAGTCAAATTAGCACTATCATACGACATATTCTTCAACCCACACCCATACACTGACAAAATCTTTAACCCATAAGGATCACTATCCACAAGCGCTAGCACCGACAACTTCAACTCCATCTTCATCTTCCTCAAAAACAACATAGTAACAACGTCAGGTTGCCCTTTCGCAGTCACAATAATACATGGAAACCTATTATAAAACCTATCCTCGGCCAACCTCATATAAGTAGCATCCTTCTCAACTAACAAAATAAACAACGCATCACTAGACATATCCCCTACCCTATCAATTAAAGGTGGTATCGCCTTCCCATCTATCCTCATTTTTGCACAATCAATCACTAAACACCAACCTCCCAACCCCAACTCCTTTCTCTGCTGCTACCACATTCAATGAACTCCTCGTACACCCCAAAATACACGAAACATCATCCAAAACCGCGTCACTATGCGTCTGATCCTGAAACAATTTCACATCAATATAAAACAAATCCCTCTTAGTCGCATGAATACTTTTCAAACTCAATTGGTGAATCAATGACAATATACGCGTCGTAATAGTCGTTCTTCGAAGAGTGGACACGTTCGCATAAGGCCGAACACTAGACTTATCTTTCAACACAATGCGATCAAGTTTGGGTACGTAAAGCTGGTTCGTAGTAGCGCGCGAAGGGACGTTGAAACTAAAATCATTACCAGATAAAATAGATTTAGCTAAACTGATAGCGAGTGTTTGGATATTGTTCTAGACTAAAGATAACGGATAGTCAGATACTTCGCGACACGTGGAGGATAATTGTAAGTCGTTTAGGGTTAGGGTTTGACAGGTGGTATAAAAGAGGCGGTTCAACTTAACCACCTAGGTCTGAGGATCAAACTTGCTCCGATACCATGCAAAATACTTAAATACTTTTATTGATTAAATGCCTCACATATGAGATAACATATGTATTTATACTAAATACACAGCTTTGATAATAAGCAACCTAATCAAAACCCTAAATCTAATGGACCACAAGCTCACAATCAGGCTTGGGCAAATGACTCGTCTAACAGTTTTATCTTGTTCAGAAAGAGATTATATTGCAGGCACATGGATGTGTTTGATGAAGGCGAAAATTTGTGATAAGGGATTCGATGTTTGTATTGTTACCGAGGAAAAACCAGAGCCCGATGTTGATCCAAAAGTCACTAACAAAGAAAGTACTTGAGAGAACATTGAGGAAATGATCAATTTGTATCACATGGTTAGCTTTTAAGTATCACATGTGATATTTGATTTTTACTTTCATTGTTAAAAATATCTCTCGAGTCACGTTTCTATGCAAAGTGAGCATTTGCTAAAAAATCTAAAACGTCATTTATAGCCCAACACGTGTCCCTCCCTTTCCCGCCCTCAAAATGATGTTACCAATGTTTTCTTCTTCTTTTTCTCTTGCATTACTTCCCTAAATCTCTATCCTAATTTTAATTTTTAAAATCATTCAAAATCACAAAATTAGGTTTCGATTTCTATTCAATTTCACTACATATTCGTTCAATTGCTACAAATCACAATTTTTTACATCAAATTTAAAGAAATTAGTTGGCTAAAACTTTTCCTCCCAAAAATGGGTGGAATGGAGGAAAGTAATATTTTGATTGTCAAAGAATAATTGTCCTTGCTTTCTTTTTTTTTGTTCTTTAACTTGAAAATCTTCAAACATGGGCATTATTGTAAATTGAATCAACCTTTTTCCTTTCTTTTCCTTCAATCAAGACACAAATATTTTTATTACTATTAAAAATTTTCTTTCATTTACCTTTCTTTTCTTTTCTTTTACTTTCTTTTTTTGTGGTTTAAAACTCGAGAACGCAGCGTAAATCTCTATCCTAATTTTAATTTTTAAAATCATTCAAAATCACAAAATTAGGTTTCGATTTCTATTCAATTTCACTATATATTCGTTCAATTGCTACAAATCACAATTTTTTACATCTCACTAATTTAGGAAAGAAAACATCGAGATAAGATAGATGAGAGGGTTCGGTGTAGAGGGAGAAAAGAGGCTGTTATAATCAACGATGAATAAAATAGGGTTTTGTGGAAAGAAAAAGAGAGACGAGTAGGGATGGCAATGGGTTGGGGCATTTCGAGGATCGTATTTACCATCCCCATCCCCGTTTCTAGCCTTATCCCATCCCATCCCCATCACCATCGGGGAAATCGATTTACAGCTCATCCCGTCCCAATGGGGATCGGGGATCCCCACGGGGATTCGGGGATTTTTCGCCCTTATAAAGACTAACGAGTAAAATAGATTTCAGTCAAAACATGTTAAACGTAAATGGACTTATTTACCAAACGGTTTTTCTTATCAATTTATTCCAATGCGCCAAGTTTAGCAAGTTTGAGAAAATCTAAGGTTAGTCGGTTCGGGTGATTGGGTTATTCGATTTATTTAGTTAGGTAGGTTAAATTTTTTCTTGGCAAAATCAAAAATCGAATCAAACTGAGTTCAAAACGGATTTAACCAATTGAAAATTAAATTTGAATTCGATTCGGTTTTTTATTGACCTGAGTAACCCAAACTACATAGTTTATATTATTTAAAAAATTTATTTTATGAATTCTTACACATTCGATTTAGCTTTTTCAGTTCGATTTAGTTTCAGTTTTCGGTTCTTACGGGTATTACCCGATGCGTGAACACCCTTAGTAACTCACACCAATATGCCATTGGTTCATTGGGAAACCTAAAACACGTGTTTGTTGCTTGGTTTGTCTTCTATAATTATGTAAATAATAAGTTATTCTAATTAATAAAATTAAACACAGTGTTATCTTTTGAGCCCGTCTTTGAACTATGTTTAAACATTTTGGGTTTTGCTAAACAATGCTCACTGAGCAAAGTTTAGGGTGTATTTAATATACACAAAACTTTCTAATTAACCAAAAAATGCATTAAATACACATTAAATAAACTTGTAAATTAGTATATTTAAACATAATTTTCACTTGAATTAATTAAAACATTCATTTTATAGACAAATTAAACCATGCCCACTGGGCATAGTTTAGCTAAACCCATACATTTTTATATTGGGCTAATAGCAACTAAATGTATTATAGTTGTCACGATTTCCTTTCATATGTATTGAACAAAAAAAATTGCTTTTCTGTGTACTAAACTCCATTTTATTGCATTTTTTGTGTATTTTATAACAATTTTACCCTTCATTTTATTAACCCGGGAGGGGCACAATGGTCATTTACTACACAAAAATACAATAAAATCGAGTTTAGTACATAGAAAAGCAAATTCTTTTGCTCGATACATATACAAGAAAATCGTGATAAATATGATACATTATCATATCATTAGCTATTTTATATTTATATGGTTGTATCTCACGTTGCTGCTGTAGTTTTTTATATTTTGTCTTTTTAATATTTTTGTACTTACAATTTTATATCACAAAGATCATATGTTACTTTAAGACTTTTAGCGCGGCTTTAAAAATGCACCATTTCAATGAAAACACAAGTGTTGAAAAGATCAACATATTAACACAAACACATATGAATCAAATTTAAATAATAATTGTAACTTGTTTGTTATTTTTTTTAGAACGGCTTGTTAGTTGTTAGTGGTTCAGTTCCAGCAGTGACATCCAATTGGGCATTATGTTGTACCCTGAACCCGCCTGTACTTCCTCCTATTCCGCCTGAGGGGGTAAAAGTCACGGGTGGGACTCGAACTCGAGACCTTCCCTAGCCAAACATCCCCTCCCCAACCCCCTAAGGAATCTTGGTGGCCAACTGAGCTAGCTCAGTTGGTTAGTAAATAAAAAGAGTTAATTTCATAATTCGTCCCTAATGTTTGTCGGGTATAACGGATTTAGTCCCTCCGAAACTTTTTTAACGGATCATCTCCTTGTGGTTTTGACCCGTATCGGGTTTGGTCCTTTGACCAACATTTCCGTCAGTTTGACTGTTAGATGGTTGTTTGGTAAGATGAAATGACAATAATACCCTCCTATTATTATTATTTTATTTTATAAATCATTTTATTATTATTATTATTAATTTATTATTATTATTATTATTATTTAAAAAGATTATTAATATCACCAATTTACAATTATTTTTTAACATCCTACAAATTTATATAAAATAAAAAATCTAATATCATATCAGTGTATACTAAACTCTAAATTGCGAATACCATGAATCAAAATTACAACAACAACTATAAGAACACCAATCTTCAAAAACATAATCTTAGTTGTTTCAGTTTTTACAAGAAAGGATTGTAACAACAATCTTCAAGAACACCCATCATTTCATCATCTCCCCCAAAAATACTATAAGAACACCTACCATTTACAAAAATCTTAAATCTATAAATACAAACAAAAAATCTTTCTCATCATTCTCTTAACCAAGATTTATCCTCACACACAAACACTTCCAAACATCAAT
>BQNB010183696.1:0-12380 GCA_026074375.1 Tanacetum coccineum
ATAGTCAGTTGTATTTATACTTCTTGACTATCATCCTTTATTGGTTGCAAAGATCCATTCAGCAAACAAAGGAACCACATCAAGTTGCCATAGCAATGTAACCAACTCCTGCCGTTTAAACATAAAGTTCCATCGGCGCGTGGTTCCAACCTTTCCTTGGGTATATCCTTTCTGATCATACCACCTACATCTTCTTTCTAAAGGTTCTCTGGTTTCAAGGCTTTGATCTGAGCTTTTAGTATTTGTTTGGGAAGATCCAAGCCAATAGTCATAACTAAGGCTCAAACCTGTAATGGCTCAATCCGTTCTTTACGGCTCAATGCATCGGCCACTACGTTTTCCTTCCCTGGGTGATAACGGATGTCACAATCATAATCACATAGCAATTCTAGCCAACGGCGTTGCCTTATGTTAAGCTCCTTTTGGTCAAGAATGTGTTGTAGACTTTTATGGTTGGTGAACACGGTGCATTTGGTTCCATATAGATAATGTCTCCATATTTTTAGAGCAAACACCACCGATCCAAGTTCAATATGAGTGGGTGTTTAGATTCTTCTCATGAATTTTTAAGTTGTCGAGAAGAACATAGCATAAAACTTTCTCTCTTGAATCAACACAACGCCTAAACCTTGTGTGAAGCATCACAATAGACCACAAAGTCTTCGCTTCCTTCAGGTAAAGCCAGAATTGGCGCACTGTACAACTTCTATTTTATTAACTGAAAAGCGTTTTCTTCCTTTTCACCCTAGTCAAATTTGATTCCTTTCTAAGTAAGCTTCGTCATTGATTTAGCAATCTTCAAAAATCCTTCGATGTAACCAGCAAGACCTAAAAATTGGCGGATCTCCGTCGGTGTCTTAGGAGATGCCCAATCTTTGATAGATTCTATCTTGGTTGGATCCACATGAATACCTCTGCTATCAATGATGTGACCGAGAAATTGTACCTTCGGAATCCAAAAATTCACATTTTGAAAACTTGGCATTAAAAACGTCTCCTTCTTAAGCAATTCCAAAATGCCTTAAGTGTTCTTCGTGCTCTTTCCTGTCATTTGAATAAATATGTATATAATCAATGAAGATGATTACGAACTTATCCAAGTAGGGCTTGCACACTCGGTTCATGAGGTCCATGAATGTTGTAGGTGCGTTTGTTAGCCCGAATGACATGACCTGAAAACTCGTAATGACCATACCGAGTTCGGAATGCCGTCTTTGGAATGTCTTGTTCTCGTACTCTTAGCTGGTGATAACCCTCGATTCTCAAATATATCTTTGAATTAAATGCTGGATCCTGAAGTTGATCGAAATAAATCGTCGAATCCTCAGGCGTGGATACGATTCTTCACTGCTTAGCTTATTTAACTCCCGGTAGTCAATGCACATCCTGAATGACCCATCCTTCTTTTTGACGAACAAGACCGGGGCTCCCCAAGGTGAGGAACTAGGTCTTATGAAGCCTTTGTCGGAAAGCTCTTGCAGTTGTTCTGACAATTCCTTCATTTCGGACGGTGCCAGTCGATATGGTGCTCGAGCTACGGGTGCGGCTCCTGGAATTAAGTCGATCTGGAATTCCACTGGTCGAGTTGGGGGAAGACCCGGCAAGTCCTCGGGAAACACTTCAGGAAAATCTCGGACGATTGGTACATCCTTAAGTTGCTTTCCTTCCGACTTGTCCTCCTCTTTCTTGGCGGATATCTGTGCCAAAAAGATCTGACATCCTTTTGCCATGTACTCTTGAGCCTTTGAACATGAGATAATGGCCAACCGAGATTCTCTCTCGTCGTTACTTTCGTTACCACGAAAAATCAAGGTTTCATTCCCATAGGGGATTCTAACAAGTTTCTCATCACACACGATCACGGCGTGACACCTTCTTAACCAATCCATGCCGATAATAACGTCGAAACTACCCAGTTCTACGGGCATTAGATCTATGTTGAACGGATGGTTTAAGAAATTTAAAGTGCAACCCCGTACAATAGTGTCTATCCCGACTATTTTCCCGTCAGCTAATTCGACGTCATAACTATTTTCTAATGGAGTTGGGGCGATGTTAATCAGGGAACTAAACGCAGTAGATATAAAGCTTCTATCGGCACTAGTGTCAAATAAGATAGATGCGTAACGATTGTTTAAGAGGAATGTACCCGTGACGACATTGGAGTCCGGGTTCCTCGATGCACTCCCATTCTTCTCAGCGTTTCCAACTGCTGTTGGTACAAAAGTTGGATGTACCTAGATCAGGCCCGAATTAGGTATAATTCGGGTTGCTTGGCTCCGGCTCTTGCACCAAGTGAATCTTGATTGTGAGACCTGCGCACTAAGAGAGAAAGCACTGTTAGGCTTACCGTGGGATTGTCTTCCACGATTAGACTCCGGCGTGAGAGTAAGTAATCGGTTTATGGTTATAATCGGTGATTATTGGTATGGAGAGTGTTTAGGGTTCTTAGAGCGTAGAACATACCTGTGAATGGAAGACGATGGTCTCCTTATATAGCGGGGTAAAACCCTAAGACTTCGTTGTCATAATTAATATAACCGTATATACATTCATTAACCTCATAAAGTAAGGTCATTATTATTATGGGAATAAGTACAAGTCATATTATTTATCTCTTTAAATTGTCATAAGTAGCGGTCAAAGTTATGACTCCCATGGTTACGAAGTGCATGCTAGGCGCTATGTTTAGTGTCCCCGCGGGCCAGGACGTGGTCCGTGACCAGACACGTGGCCAGTATCGATTGTAAATGGATTTGCCCATATTGTTAGAAATGGGTCGGAAATACTAAGGGTCAACATGTCCCCCATGTCTAGTATGATATGGTTCCTTGACCATGTTTACTAGACTTTGGTTTAAACGGTCTTCAGCAAGTAAGCTTATAATCGTATAAATAGATCGGGCCATACTATAACGGTTTACATGCTCCCCAGTTAGTTGTTGACTGCGTGCAGCACTTGTCATGCGCGGGGAATTTTCTAGACTCCAGTTCTTTAGGACGTGCTAATTTGTGCATAAATGGGCCACGTACCCATATACTATTTTGGTGCTGGGAGATCATATGCTTTGTTTCCCGTATGTCAGAACGGTAAGGACCCCGTAAGAAGATCAATTTTTCTATAGTCGGGAGGGAACACTAGCATTGGCCAGGTACCATTCTTGTTCACCTCTTAAGAGAGGATGATAAGAATTCATATACCCAGCCTTGTGCATTCCCAGTTTCCCCATCCTTATTCTTCAATTGTGGTCAATCTCTCTTGAAATGTCCTGAAGCTCCACATTCAAAACAACCATTCCCTTTAGAATTTTCCCCAATGCCCTTATGAGTATTAGCCACATTTGTGTTGCCAGAACTCCTGTAATCGCGGGCAAAGTGCCCTACCTTGTTTGTTGCACTTATGGCATTTCTGAGTACACGGGCCATGGTGGTGAAAATGGCACTTGGTGCACTTGGGCAAAGATCCCCCATACGGCTTCTTTTCACCTATCCCCATATTGTAGACCTTGGCGACATTTTTCCTCTTGAAGGGTTGTTGTTGATGACCATGGTTGTTTCTGGATGAATCATCAACCTTCCTTTTGTTGTCAGTCTGTCTTTCTGCATAGGGCCGGAGTTTCTGATCCATCAATTCGTTGTCCAACTCAAATAGTTCTCATCCAACTGTCTGGGGTTTGGCAGAACTTTGGACCATTTCCATAAATGTTATAAGGAAGTCCACTAATGTACTTGTCAACCTTTTCAGTTTCATTAGCAACAAACTTGGTACATATCAGGGTTAGCTCTTAGAAACGTTCCGTGTAGCAATAAACTTGGTACATATGAAGGTTAGCTCTTGGAAACGTTCAGTGTATGTTGGAACATCGTTCCCTTTGACCTTTAGGTTCCATAACTCGATTTCTAGTTTCTTGATTTACCCTGCGGACAATACTTATCCGTCATCTTCTTCTTGAGTACTTCCCAAGTCATTGAATATTCATCAGGACCTAAGGTTCTTATCTGACTATTCCACCAAGTCAAAGCAGCACCTAACAGAGTGCAGGTGGCAAACTTGACCTGATTTTTAATAGCACAACCACTGATATTGAAAACTGATTCTATCTTCTCTATCCACCTGGTTAAACCGACAACGCCTTCAGTCCCTTTGAAGTTCAAAGGTTGGCATTTCATGAAGTCGGCGTAGAAACAAGGGCGGGCAGTTTGCATGTTCCTTTGGTTATCCTCGTATGAACTGTGGCTTCCATCTCCATTGGTGGAGTTTCGCAGAAAAGCTTGATCAATCATAGCTTGAACGAATTCAAGAGTCATGTTGTTTGGGTTGGTGTTGTTGGGTGAGGTATTCGGTCCTCGTCTTGTCGCAGGTGCCATGATTCGTCTAAATTACAAGAGACAAAACGTGAGGTCATAATCATGACGAGATATACAATAATTTATAGATGAGACAACAACACAAGTGAGGTATATAGTACAACATAACACATCTATTTCATTCATAACTTGGAATTTTTTTACATGAAATAGTTTTTGGTACAAAATACAATACAAAAGATCTAAGGCTATGCTAGCGGGGAGAACCCCTAATACTTAACATGCCTGAACAACTACATAGCAAGGTAAAATGACATAAACTACTAGATATGACTATCAGCATCGCTAGAAGCATCCTGGTGATTTGGAACTCTAACATCTGGTCTTGGTTGTCTAGCTCTCCTCTGCTGCTCTTGCAGTGCTAACAACTCGGCCTGCATGTCACCCATCTCTCGCCTTATGTCTCTCATCACACGGAGAGTCTCTACTATCTGTGCCTGACGCCTACTGTCAGTCTCTCGAAGCTCTGGCATCTCAGCATGCTGCAATTAGGAGCGAGTCTCATGTACCTGGTGCTGTATCTGAATAAGAGTACCCTGTAATTGTAGCTGTGTCTGATGTGCATGGAGCTGGGACTCGTGGGCATATACCTGCTCACAGTGTGTCTGAAGCTCATAATGGACCGCCTGACTCAATCCTATCGCATAAGCCCAAGCCTCTCGGGAAGCATAGGCCTCCTCCTCCACAATGAGTACCGTCTCCTAGAGAGTCATCCTATCCCCCATAAGTAAGTCGACCCGCTGCGAGTCCATAGTGACTCGCTGTGATATGCGAGTCCTACTATCCTGAGCATCCTCTAGTAGAGCATATAAGTCCTGTGTATCATGCTCATGGAGCTCAACAAGCTCTGTAACCCTAGTATTGACCTCTCCCATGGTCATAGGTGCTATCTCAGGAACTGCCTCTGCCGGATCCACCCAAGTATCCCTAATACCATACCCAACCTCTCTAATCCCTCGTCGTCTCTCTTCAGCATCTAAGGTGCTGACAAACCCATAGTCTACCCCTCGACCTCCGGTAGGTCTAGCAGTAGAACTCTCCCCGACCTCATACCTGGAGCCTAGAGCAAACAAACATGACCTCTTGCGAGGTGGCCGCTCGGACTCGGGAATATCATCCCTATGGTCAACAGGTGGTGGTATGTATAGAGATGGTGGTAGTGGTGGTAGTGGAGGTGATGGTAATGCGGCAGTAACCGCATCAACAAGGGCCTGAGTGGAGGCTATCCTGAGTGTCTGGATTTGGGTTGGACACCTAGATGATGGTAGTAATGGTGATGGCATAGGTGGTGGTGATGAATGTGCAGATGGGCTGTGCACCTAGCAAGGCGCTCCCCTGCCGAGGGTGGTGATAGTGAGATAGGCGGTGATGGTGATGGAGTAGGCATGGCTAAAAGTCTCTCAATCTCTACTCTAGTGGAAGGGATATGGGAAGCCTGAAGCCGGACAGTAATCCTAGCTCTAGTGGTAGTAATGTCAGTGGAGGGTGGTGGTATAACAGGCTTTGTTCCCTCAGGTGGGGAAACAAGCTCAACAGTAGGTACAACAACAACAGAGTCGACCGGAGCTAAGTGTTCCTCCTCTTCCGTCAAATATCATCATCTAACATCCTCTCTCATCATCGGAGTCATCCCCGGCTGAATTCGCCATCTCATTCTTCTCCATACTCTCCCCGTCCATGGGATAGTTCAACCGGACCATCCTCCGTCTCATCATCCTCATACTCCTCCGGATCCTCTTCTGGATCCGACTCAGTAACATATCCTGGTGACTCGGCAGTTGGTGAAACAACAGGAGGTAATGGCTGCTCCTTATCTGGAAACACATGTTCATCCTCCAATGGTATATACTCAGGGTACATAGGGTCTGGCACATAGTCAGGATCATGTGGTTGTATGAACATAGGCTCACGCTCATCCTCGTCTTGTGGTATTAGTGGTGTTTGTGGTCCAACTGTGGGGCATTGGATTGGTAGGAAATGAAAGAAAACATGACATCATTAGCATATGATGCAGTAGAAGCTTGATTCTTAGAACTAGCAGCAAAAATATTATGAGCAATATTAATTGTTTCATTAGTGCTGCTAGAGTTATCAGAGGAAACAAAGGTCACATTCTGGGAATTTGAGCTTGAACTTAATTGGCATTTGATCTCTGATTCATACACCTTCAGATTATTATACAAATCATCCATGCTCAATATGTCTAGATCAGATTTGTTTCTCATGATTAAAGGAATATTGTTCCAAGCTGATGGCAAACTTCTCAACAACTTTAGATTTTCATCCTCCTGAGAGATAACTTCACCATGGATTTCAAGTTGACTAATGAGCTTTTGAAACCTATCATAGGTTTTATCAAGTCCTTCCTGACTTAATGCAACAAAGTTTTTATATTCTGCTTGAGAATGGTCTTCTGCATCTTCTTTGATTCCTTGTTGCCTCCAAACCTATTCTTGATAGCTTCCTATAGGGACTTTGCATCCTTGTAGGCATGATGTAACACCCTCAAATAGGGTCGCAACGGAATAATGTATCCGGGAGCGTTACTTCATAGATCAATAGCACCAGATATGAGAACGACCACCATACGTGTCGTTTTAATAAGATACATTGGGTTAAACAAAATACTTGTTCATTACATAAGCTCATGACTTCAAATTGTTCAACAATATAAATAAAGATTTCGGTTTATAACAAATGTTCCCAAAATGTAATACGACCCAAATCTTTAGTAGCGACTCTCCAAAGAGTGACCCCCAATGTATCTTGGCACCTCGTGCCTTATTGACCTGAGAAAAACATGCTTAAAACGTCAACATAAAGTTGGTGAATTCATAGGTTTATGTAAATCAATTGTAGGACCGCAATATTTCCAAGTGTATGATTAAGCAACAAATGCAAACATCATAAAAAGTAATTACATTTTCCTAAGCTCATGACACTGAAGCTCGACATGTATGAATGCAATAAATTGCCAACATTGCCCGTGAATGATGTTCTAACCCGCAACATCCCAATCCGACATGGTATACGTTTGTTGTCCGGCAAACTGGCATAGTGAGAGCTACTCACCCAAACAGGGATGTTAATCCCAAATAGATCTATTTATAACATTCGCACTTACAATCCAGTAATTGACACTTCATGATAATGGGCTCAGTGGGTTATCGCTACTTAGGCAAACACGTAATCATTGTAAAATGTACACTTGCGTCCAATTGTAAAACAAAGCATGTTCTCACCCCAAGGATGTAAATCATTTAAATAATTGTAAAGCAGGGGGGCTATGAACTCACCTTAGTAGGTAGTCCTCCGCGAATGGTAATTATACCCAAGTATGGCAATGAATCACACCGTCAAATACCTAAGTAAATACGGCCAGTCTTAGTCTACAAGTTTAGGCTAACGACTTCATGCATAAACTACAATAAATTGCTAGTTTATATATACTGTTATCATTTGTGTGGTGGTGCACATGTTTATTGTATTCGTCTTTGCTCGTTGGCTCTTGGGAAGGTATACGACTACACACGTACAAGTATATGTATAAGTGTTATTAATATATATATATATATATATATATATATATAAAATCGTGTATAAGTATCCGTATTATACTATAACTAGTCCGATGCCATAAGTGTTTATTTAAATCACTTAATTATATAAAATACCCTTAGGTTTTCATTATTGGCAAAAACAGTCCTTATGTTTATAAAAATAGGTTATTTACATTTTAAACCCTTAGGTTTCCATATTTACACCTTTAGTCCTTCAACTTCAGAAAAGTTACACTTTTGGTCCTTATACCTTCAAACAGTCCCTTATGGGTATTTCAGAAGTGTACAGAAATATTATAGAAAAATATTTATTAATTTTTTTTTTATAACATCCCTAGACTTAATAAAAATCATTTTGACAGTTCTACCCTAAAGTTATCCATTTCGACCACTTTAGTCCCATAACTTCAAAAATACATTTAATCCTAATTAAGTTCTAACAAGTGCCAATAGGGTTCCATTAGGTCGTTACATAATGCTTACAAAAAGATGTGGCAGCTTATAAAAAACACGGATGAGCTTATGTAAGCTTATTGGGCTTTTGGGCCCGTTAAGGTCCAATAAGCAATTTAAAGGTCCAATAAAGATTTTAAAAGCACACACGCCCTCATTAAGCTCATATAATCTTAAATAAGCTGTTGAAAATTATAAAGCTTGAGAATAAGCTTATTTGAGGTTAATGGGCTTTTTAGCCCCAATAACCTTAACCCGAAAGGTTTCAAAAGGGTTTATACATGATGCAACTTAGTTTCCTTGTCTCATTAAGCACTTAGGATTATATTTAAGTTGTCTTTACTGTTCGGCTTATTCCATAAGCTATAAGCTCTCGGTAATGGGCTTTTGGGCCCATTATGAACATGGTAAGGGTTGTTCATGTTTAGGCTTGCTTAAATTTGGTCTATTAGTCTTTCTAAGTCTATAATAATCCAAATAAGCTGCATAAGCCCACAAATAAGCTATTCAAGCTTATTCATGGATTATGGACTCATGTTTGGCTACAATATTGGGATGCCAAACCCATTAAGGGTCCGATTAGGTTTCTAATGCATAATAAGGTCCATATAATTCCCATAAGTATATTAGACCACTGAATAAGCTCAAGAGCTTCTTAATAAGCTGTGTACCCCACGTTATAGCTTGTTGGGCCATTTGGCCCAATATAGCTGTTGGGTTTAATGAGCCCATTAGTGGCTCGTTAAGCTTAATAGTTGGTTTCTAGGGCTTTTAACCTTTTATTAAGCACTCGTTAAGCATTACTTAATCATGTTTTAGCATATTAACGCATTCTATACCTATCTTAATGAGTCTCGATCCGAGATTTGGCACATCAAGCTATCTACAACTTTAAAAGTTTCGTCTCACTACTAGGGTCTCTGGTTACGCATCCAACCCATTCCAAACCGTTCTATTAAGTTCTTAGCAACCTAAAATCGCATATAACAAGTGTACATTCCCTTTATGAGTAAAACGAATCGTTAATTGTTTATTATACGTGACATGTACATGTTTTCTTTCTAAAATATTTTACCAAGCCCTCGGCTTATATTTTACGTATGCATGTTAAGTTTAAACATCCAAGTTTATACATAAGCTTCTTGTTACTTGCCTTATGGCTTCTAGTTCACCACACAAGTCCACATATATTGAATATTTACAAGACCTTGTACATGTATACTAACTAAATACTTACAATGGAGTCCTAGCACCTGGTTTTCGAGTTAAAGTGTAAGAATGACAACCCAAATCATATATGTATGATTGTATATTCCAATCCTAGCTTAACCCGAATACCTTAGAATACTTGCTTGCAAATTGTGGTGTTGTGTCTTGGCTGTGTGACCTAAAAACAAGAAGAGAAAATAATATGGTTTTGTTTAAGAGAGTTTGTGTGTTTAAGAGTTGTAAGAAATGTTAAGTGTTAAGTAGAAGTGGGTATATATAGGCTTAAGCTTGGTTAACTTTCTCTAGTTCCCTTTCTAAACCAAACCGTGCCCTAAGTGGTGGTTTTATGGTTTCTAGTTAGCTCAAATAGTTTTGCTAATACCTCCCTAGTACATCCCTTAATTGTTCTATGTTGTACAAGATTTTAGGAAAACTTATGGTTGTAGTGTGTTTGTTGTCCGCCGCGGGTATCATAAGGCAAAGGAAATGGTCCAAGTTGGTTATTATCCAATGTGTATTAAGCTAATTAGAGACATTAAGGACAAGCCTTAATTAATCCTATGTTGTACATGTACTTAATATATGATATGAAGATTTCCTAGTTGTGTATGTATGTGGGAACGCGTAGTGGTTTATGGGTTTTGTTTACCCATATTCAGCCATAATGACTTATCAACACAAGAATTGAATAAGTTTTTGTGTTTAAGGATTAAAAGTGTTATTGTTGAGTCTAGGTTATTTTTTGAGTGGTGTCTAAAGGATTTTTTATTATGAACGTAAGCCTTTTACTTGACAATAAAAAAAACGCCAATTTCAAATAATTATCATTCCTAATAATTACATAACAACTTCTTGACGTAAACCTTAATTTATTTGGTGACCGTTTACGTTAAATGATTATTTCTAGTCTACGCGATTTAGCTAAAAGTTTAAATTAAAAGTAGACGCGTACCGGACTAAAATAAATAGTGAAGAATAATAGAAGTCGTAAAATGACCTGAAAATCTGAAATGTTACAGTCTCCACCCGTTAAAAGAGCTTTGTCCTCAAAGCTTAAGACATTGTAGTGGATGAAGACGCCTGATTTGTGAAGAGATGCGGGTATTTCTTTTTGAACGAATCTTCACGTTCCCATGTGAACTCAGGACCTCTCCTTGAGTTCCAACGAACCTTAACGAGTGGTATATCGCATTCGATTAAACGATAGTACTTCCCAATTCCTAATTTTAAAGGGCACTTCCAAAAATTAGAGTTTATCATCGATGTGTAATCCTTCTAACGGAACGGCTAATGGTTCGTCGGAATAACATTTCTTCAAGTTGGATACATGAAATGTATTGTGAACCCTGCTTAATTCTTGAGGAAGTTCAAGCTTGTAAGCAACGGATCCAACCTTTTTCAACACTTTGAAAGGTCCAACGTATCTAGGGTTTAACTTTCCCCGTTTGCCAAAATGCACAACTCCTTTCCAAGGGGAAACTCTGAGCATAACCTTATCCCCAACTTGGAACTCCATCGGCTTGCGCTTTTAAGTCAGCGTAGCTATTTTGTTGGTCACGAGCAGTTTAAATTCTCCATGCTTGATATCCGATGACCTTCACGTTGTCTCATAAACTAAGTCTGGATCGGTGAGTTGAACCTCTCCAACCTCGGCCCAACAAACAGGTGAACGACACTTTCGACCATACAGTGCCTCAAACGGTGCAGCCTTGATGCTAGCGTGATAACTACTGTTATATGAAAATTTAACTAATGGCAAATGCTTAACCCAACCATTTCCAAAGTCGATCACGCAAGCACGTAGCATATCCTCGAGAGTTTGGATAGTTCTCTCGCTTTCTCCATCAGTTCGTGGATGGTATGTCGTACTCATATCCAAATTAGTACCCAAAGCCTTCTTAAGTGACCTCCAGAAATTTGATGCGAATCTAAGGTTACGATCACAAATGATCGAGACAGGTATTTCATGCCTTGTGACTACCTCCTTTAGGTACATCCTTGCCAACTTCTCCATAGGGTCAGTTTCCATCATTGGTACAAAGATTGCAGACTTCGTAAGACGGTCAACAATCACCCAAATGGTGTCATAGCCTTGCGATGACTTAGGAAGCTTTGTGATAAAATCCATTGTGATGTTGTCCCATTTCCATTCAGGTATCTTGGGGCCTGTAACTAACAATCCTGATGGCCTTTGATGTTTCGGGCCCTTGACCTTAGCACAGGTCATACACTTGCTAACATAAGTGGCATGTCCGGCTTTCATGCGGGCCACAATATAGCTTCCTTTCCAAATCATGGTACATTTTGTCAGAACCCGGATGAATAAGTATTTGTGATTTGTGGGATTCGTGGCATGACACAGTCGCAAATCATCATAACAAGGTAACCAGAGCTCCTAGCCTTTTATGCACAGGTTTCCATCCGCACAGTGCTCCAACTTTTGTTCTCTATAATCACTTCTGGAACTTTAGCATTTTCAATCAACATTCCCTCAACGACTTCACTCTTAATGTTCCTTCTGGTTTTCACGCGCTTCAGTCTGAGCATTTTTTAGATCTGTTTGGGAAGAATCCAAGCTAATAGTCCATGACTAAGGCTCGACTCTTAACGTGTTCTCATTCTTTCCTGCGCAAAAGCATCACAACGACCTATGCTTTCCCCGGTGATAACGAAAAAAATCGCAATCGTAATCACTTAGCAACTCTAACCAATCGGCGTTGCCTCATATTCAACTCTTTTTGATCTAAAATGTGTTGCAAACTCTTGTGATCGGTGAACACCGTACACTTAG
>BQNB010183698.1:0-12380 GCA_026074375.1 Tanacetum coccineum
GTTTAGTACTGCTGAAGAATCAGTTAGTACTGCTGGTGCTTCAATGCTAGTTAGTACTGCTGGTATGGTTCAAGAAGTTAACAAAGATAAAGGTAAAGGTATAATGACATAATCTGAGCCTGAACAAACTAAGACAAGGTTACAGCAAAGATAAGAAAGAGCTGGTTATGAAGCAGCTGTAAGACTGCAATAACAGCTTGATGAAGAAGAGAGACAGAGGATTGCCATAATGCATGAAGAAGCTAAATCTTTCAATATTAAAGAATGGGAAAATATACAAGCTACAATTAAAGCTGATGAAGAGCTAGCACAAAGGATACAAGCAGAAGAAAGAGAAAAATACTCTGAAACTAAAAAAGCAAGACTGATTGCAGAACTTATCAACTAGAGAAAGAGATATTTTGGCCAACAAAGAGCTGAAGAAAGGAGGAACAATCTACTCACACAAGCTTAACAGAGAACTTATATGTCTAACTATATCAAGCATACGGAAAGTCACACTCTGCAGCAATTGAAGAGACTATCCTTTGATGAGCTCAAGGTTTTGTTTGAAACAACAATGAGAAGGGTGCAAACTTTTCATCCAATAAAGAGTGAAGGTGACAAAACAGTTCCTGAGTTAACAATGGGAAGTTCAAAAAGGGATGCAGAAGTAGAATTGGATCATGAAGATTCTAAGAAGCAAAAGACTAATGAAGCTTCAAGTTCAGTTTAAGAACAACCAGATGAAGAAGAAACAGAATTGCCATAAGAGGATTTACAATAGATGATGATGGTAGTTCCAGTAGAAGAAGTGTATGTTAAAGCCTTACAGGTCAAATACCCAATCATAGACTGAGAGGTTTACTCTGAAGACACAAGAAGGTATTGGAGAATTATCAAAGTTGAAAACCATACAGAAGCTTATCAGATTTTTGCTAAGATGTTGAAGAAATTTGATAGAGTTGATCTGGTTAAGCTTTGGGCTTTGGTTAAGGAGAGGTTCAGTACAATAGAGCCTAAAGATGATAAAGAGAAGGAATTATGGGTTGAACTGAAGAGATTGTTTGAACCAGATAGTGATGATACTCTATGGAAGCTTCAAAGGTATATGCATGATCCTTTAATATGGAGGTTTTATGATACATGTGGTGTTCACCATGTATCTTCAGTAAGAGGACATGATATTTTCATGCTGGTAGAGAAAGATTATCCATTGTCAAAAGGAGTTCTAATGTTGATGTTAGTTAACAAGCTGTTAGTAGAAGCAGATAGTGAGATGTCTAGAGAACTTTTAAGGAAAATCTTTATACAAGCAAACAGATCAAGACAGTAAGGTGTTTGGATACATCCTCCTAGTGCTCAAGATGCTGATAATGAAGAAACTTGATGATTAACAAGGTGAATATCAAGTTTAGGGGAGGATTGTTGGGAATTAGAGGCTTCTACAACTTAATGCTGCTGGTTCAAGTTTGTGCTGCTGCTGAAGATTAGAGAAAATAGTCTAAGTCATTAGTACTGTTAGCGTAATAGTTAGTGCTCTAGTACAAAGTGTTAGTACTGTCAGTTTATTAGTACTGTTAGTTATAATAGTTAGTACTGTTAGTTATATAGTTAGTACTGCTAAAGTGATATGCATGAGATATATTAGGAATAGATATGCATTGATCACTTGACGCATTTTGTAAGCCCATTAGGGTTTCCTTGGTGTATAAAAGGAACCCTACGACATAGATCTAGATATCAAGTTTTATATAGTTTTCATAGCAAATATAGTTAGTATTCATAGTTTCAAGGTTATTCTGTAACTTTGATTGTGTTTAATATATTGAAAGTTTAGCAAGATCTTGTTTTACTGTTTCATTGTTCTTCTTAGTATTACAACTAGTTTCAGCATAGTGGTAGTTCCAATCTTGTTTATGATTATAGTTGTCTTGGATCTATCCAACACAACTAAGCTTTAACAAGCTAAGTAAGATCTATTCAAAAGGGATCAACATCATGTATATGAAGTTAGTACTGCTAGCAGCATTAACATTTACTACTGCTCAATCATGATCTTAGTACTGCTAGTAGGTTAAATGATGGCGGCTTAGTTTTAGTTGATGTTGTTGAGGATTGTTCATGAGATTAATGGGATTGTTAGTGCGTAAAAGAGTGAGAAGAAGATTTTTGAGGTTAAAGAGGTTAAGGGTTTTAGAGGGTATCTGAATACGAGTTAGGATCTATTATGATGTGAAAAGCTTAATTTTTAGGGTTTGTATTTGTTCCTATAATAACTTCTTGTATTAGTGCTCCTGTTTGATGTGGTTACCATTGGTTGGCTGATTTGTTATGGTTAATGCGATTAGGATTGGGTATAAAGGTATATACATCTATTCCTGTTTGGCCTTCGATGGTGATTGGAAATTTTATTGAAGTGGTTATCATGTTAATACTGTTTGGAAGTTACTACTGCTTCATACATGGTTACTACTGCTTGACAAAAGTTAATACTGCTAGTTAGTAGTTAATACTGCTAGTGTATTTTTACTACTACTCAACCATTTTTAATCTGTTGTTCATTGTTACTACTGCCTGGTATCGATTACTACTGTTAGTTATTTTTAGTGCTGCTCTTCAGTGGATGTGTTTACATGGTATTTGTTACTACTGTTTGTTAGTTATTCGTACAGTTCTTATGGTTGATTCTATTACTTTTGGTATGAGTGTTAAACATATTGGTTTCAAGGGAAGAATTGATAAAGTGTTTAACATTTAGATATTTAATGCACCACTTGTGGGAGGTGTCACTTGTGCAAAACAAGGTTAAACCTTTATTATAATGTATGTCTTTATTTCTACTCCTAGTTTAAGTTTCTATTGCATGAATTTTTTTAGTCCCCTTATTTATTGTACGTCATGGAGGGTAATTTGAGACATTGGAAAGCTTGTATTAGAAGTTTAATATATGGTTTGTAGTTGTAAAGATCAAAGTTACATATGTTCACAGTCCCCTAATGGATAATGAAAAAAAGGGGAAGATATTACAAAGATGTTATTCAAATCATATGATTTGCAACTTACTAAGTGTGGTGGCATGGCATGGAACAAGAATTGAAGGTTTCATTGTGTTGAAGAAGTATCAACAGGTACAAAGGAGATCTTAAGTTAAGGGGTTGATTAGAATCTGTTTGTTTCATTCATGGAAGATCAGATTTGAAGATGTACAAGATGTTCAAGTGCTTAAGTTGAAGATAAGCAGCTCATCAGGAAACACCTTAGGAAAGTCACGAATTACAGGCACATCTTCCATTCATTTCTCCTTCGAATTCTTCTTTGTAACGTGTGCTAAAAATAAATGACAACCTTGCTCGACGTACTTACGGGCCTTGATACACGAAATAATCTTCAATCGAGATCCACCTTTGTCAACTTTAACTATCAACGTTTTATTCCCATATGATATACGAACAACTTTATCGCCACAGACAATAATGACATCGTGCTTGACAAGCCAATCCATACCGATGATGACATCAAACTTACCAAGCTCAATCGGCATAAGATCGATTTCAAAAATATGGTTCACTAAACTCAAAGTGCAACCTTTCAAAACAGTGTTCGTACTAACTACCCTTCCGTCAGCTAACTCTACTTCATAACTATCCTCTATTTAACGGTTTGATATCGAGCAATGAACTAAATCTAGTGTTCACAAAACTCCTATCGGAACCCGAATCAAATAAAACAGAAGCATATCAGTTATTTAGCAGAAACGTACCAGTAACCACATTCAGACCCTTCGGCTCAGCGTCCTTAATAGCATAAGCTCGACCACGAACTTCTCCAACTTCTTCTTGCTTCACCTTCTTCGGACATCGGTTCCTAGTATGACCTTGCTCACCACAATCATAACAAGTCCAAATAGGCTGAGCGTTAGCACCCGTAGCAACACTCTTCTCCCTACAATACCTTGCCTTATGTCCAACCTTTCCACACTTGTGACATTTGATCGTACACTGACCAACATGGCGAGTAAAACAACGTTCACACAAAGGAAGCTTTCCATCAGTAGGAGCGGTAACCATGGCTCGCGCATTTCCTTGCTTTTGGTTATTCTGCAAAGTCTGACGAGAGTTATCCTTTTGATTGCCCTTACCACTACTATTTCCACCTTGAAGGTTTTCCCACTTTCGCTTCTTACCTTCCAAAATTCTTTCATTTCTAGCTTGCGACTTCTGCTCCATCAACTTATGAGCCATACGTACTGCTTCGTTCAAATCAGCAGGCTTAGACGATGTCACTTCACCCTTGATGTTATCCGTTAAACCTCGAATATAAGCATCAACCTTCACTCTTTCTGGCTCTACCATTCTTGGACACATCAATGCAAGCTCATTGAACCTCTGAGTATAAGCAACAATGTCATACTCCTTAATCTTCAAGTTCCACAACTCGTGCTCCATACGTTGTATCTCTTCTATCAGACAAAACTCAGCAGTCATCAGTTGCTTCATCTCAGTCCAAGGCATTTGGTTCATAGTCTCCAAACCCCCCCATGGTTGCACTTTAGTTTTTCCACCAGTAAAGCAAGTCCTTCTAATGAGCAGCAGCAACTTTACCTTCTTACCCTCGGTAGAAATAAGGGGTGGGGGGGGGGGGGGGGGGGGGGGGGGGGGGGGGGGGGGGGGGGGGGGGGGGTAAAACATTCACTAATCTCGAAAACACTCTCAGTTTTCTCGAACCACCTTCGCAATTCGATAGCTCCTTCAACCCTACGAAAGGCAGCAAGAGGAACTTCATAAACCCAGCAAAAGTGCACTCACAAACAGCAGGTGCAGTGTCTCGACCTCTAACTGGCCCAGATCCACTAGCATCATTACTAACATTCGCTTGCCTTGCCCGCTCAGCAGCGATAGCAGCATCGACACTTTCCTTGATCATTCAACGAATGGCAGCTTGAGTCTAAGGTGCAGACTTTGGAGGCTTGATTTTGTCACGTCACACAGAAAACAATCTGATAAGCATTCATAACATGATATACTCATAACATGGTACAATGACAAATCAATCACAAAAATAGTCACATAACATCAAGTAGTAATCAAAAGATAGTCATTCATTTTTCATTACAAAAGAGTTAATACATAGTTGCATTGTTTCATGAAATGATACAAATCGTTACAACCAATAGCACTAATTCTACTAACTGAGGATTCAGTTTAGTGATTACACAATAAATATACCACAATTGAAACTAAACTACTAAGAATCACGAGGAGATCCTCGCGGCTCAGATGATGGACTCTTATCATCTTCAACCGGAACATCGATAGCTTCATTCGGTCTTTCTTCAAACAAAATCCTCTACGAATCATCTCTTGATAGAACTCATGAGCTCGAACTCTAGTCCAATAGAGATCTCTCTCGACTCGTTCGTTCTGCATACGAAGGAATATGTTGCTAAACCTTGCTTCTTCCAGTTCCTTCTTCAGTTTCTTACACTCAGATTTTTCTTCAGCATTACAAGGCTTTTCAATCAGCTTTTCCATTGCGGCCGTTCCTTGCTCCACACTAGAACGTACTTCATTACCCAACTCCAAGATCAACTTACCATAATACTCGTCCTTTACTTTTCCTTTCTTCTCGACCAATGCATGTGCCATCTCGCGACCACATAGTCGTCTTGAAAGAGAAGCCATCCGACCAAAAAGAGAGTTAATGTCCCTCCTCATGAGGCCAAGCAATAGACCATCACTTCCCTCTCGAAGGATAGGGGCAGTAGACGACTCACCTACCTCATGGACACTAGCAAGAACATTCTCATCCTCCTATCACCATCCTCTCGAGGAATAGCACAATCACCTTCCTCATAACACTAACGGAACAGTCCCATCCGCATGCTTAATCGAATTCTCTTAACCTCAATCTCATTATCGAGTTCAGACTCAAAATCAGACGACGGTGGGTTAATGGAAACCCTCCCTTTGTAAAGGAAATGTCACCTCATGCTCCATTCTCATCGTCCTCAATGTAGATCTCCATATCATCTTCAATCTTCTTGAGGATCTTCTTCTTTCCATCCCTAAATCTTCTTCTTCCAGGTCCTCATCTTCATCTCTAAGACAGCTTCGGAACAACAGAACATCGTTTGAGTTGAATTCGGCTCAACAACGGCACCTCATCAATCATGGATTCAGTTTGGCATGATAAACTATAAAAATATCATATAATACTTACTTAATAGCGTATCACTTCATATTATCGTTCAGTAGCGTTCCAACGATAATACTAGTATCAAAATAACAGTTCACACAAAAGCGCAATAATTAAAAATTTCAATCGGGACTCTTTTTTTTCAATCTGAAAATATCTCCGATTACATTCAAACTTAGAAAATGATAGTTATCAATAATCAAATGACCTTCTATGCATACAACATATGCATAAACGTACCAATCATAACGCTTTAATGCGCATCCAACACGGGGCAATAAAATTTATCCAATCACAATGCATAGTTAAATACATGTAAATTATTTAACCAATTATACATACCATACATACATAAATATACTTACACGTAACAACTTATAAATGTAACTTTCATGTAACCAATGGCAACAAGGAGTCTTGGCATGCGTGTAGAAGCATTATAGTTTAGGTTCCATAAAGCTCAACCATTTCTTTATACCATTAGACTCCTTGATATACTTTGACATCTAAAATAATTACAATCCAGTTTGAAAACAACCTATTTCTCTATAACCAAAGCTCTTGATACCAATCTGTAACACCCGCCCCGAGGGGCATCGGATTGCGCAGCGGAAATTAGCAATTTGGTGTTACTAAATAGCATCCGTCACCACGATAATAGAAAATGACTCAAATAAGACGTTTACCAAACATGTGTTCCAAATTATTCAGAGTTAAAAGTGCGTTAGGTCCCACAGAATCGTAACCACCGTCTATTACAAACCATGAAAAACATATTGTTTTCAAATAAAAGACATTGTTTTAAACACCACATGAGATATTGTTTTTGAAAAGACCAAACACACCAAGAAGTCTTTCCAAAAAATCCATCACCATACATGCACACAACTCCATGCCATCGTTGCCGTTCAGCCTTGATTACCTAGTATAACACATGTCAAAACGTAAAACAACCAATTGAGTGAAATCTCATAGAGTTTAAAGTTAAACAATACGTAAAAACCTTTGTACACATTATTAGTTTCTCGAGAGAACACAAAGCAACAATGCAATAAGAAACTTCTTTTCTTTCGCGCATTAAGCTCATGACATCGAACGTTAACAATACATATGGCATTTCATATGTTAAAGTGCCCCAAACTAGGTATTATTGTCATATACCTTCTATATTTCTAATAACAAAATGTTCGTTTGACAGGGTGTTCACAAGGATTCAAACCCCAGACAGAGCTGTCAAACCCAACAGATCTATTTAATGCATTAGCGTTCACCTATTATAGGCGATTGACGTATTTTTTTTTTTTTTTAGGGGGTACATGAATTAGTGGGACTTCGACAATAGCAACTTATGCGAAAACAATCTCATATCGGGTCTAGCATACCATAAATCAATGTGTTTTGATATTATAAAACAGAACATGTTACCTCCTGCCGTTTAAAAACATTTAAAATAGTTTAAAAGCGAGGCTATGAACTCACCTTAAGGAAAAGATCCAAATCAATTAATCAACAAGCACAATAAGCTTCACGTCTCAACCGTGACCTATATAATACATATATGGCGGCACGTGACTAATTGTATATTAAATCATATAATGTATATATATGTATTACTATTACGTATATATAATCATATACTAAAATCTCCGTGTGCGACGCAAAGCATTTCACTTGACATATTCATCAACTATTACAACGTTTCTTACAAAGTTTCCATTTTTAGAAAGTTTGCCGAAAGTAAGAATAATATAATCCAAACTAAGCATTTCATCTTAATTTAGAACAAATACAACCCTTACTGTTATAAAACTATATTCAAAAAGTAGACGCAATTTGACTTTCAAAGTCAAACTTCGTAAATTGACTTTTTATCCCCAAAATAAACTAAACGTGACTTGGCCGTAAAATCTTCGTTTTTAGGAAGTTACAAAGGCCCATCTTATATTAAAACGGACCTTAGAACATCCTTTATTATATTCCAAAGCTTAATTTAGATTTAAAGAATTTCTTAACACGCTATGACTAAGTCAAACTTTCTGGTCAACAAAAGTCAACACATAGTCATACCAAAACTCATTTTTGACAAAATCTAACACCATCCAACATGATTAACTAGCCTATTAACAAGTAACCAAAAGCCATCCAAACATATGTTTCATACTTGTAACCCCTTTCAAATCAATTTCACTTGAATCATCTAGCTACAATTACATATATGGCAATAATCATCTAATTAATCAAAGAAGAAACATAAACATTGCTCACAAACTAAACAAAGCTCAAAATTTTTTTCCCCCTTCCTTTTAAAATCAGACGAACCCAAAGACCAACCAAACAAACATTTTCAAACCAAACCACTTAAAAGTAACAACAATCTATCACCCTAAACACTTCCGTATAACACAAATCACTAGAAATAACCAAAAACCCACTTCTAAATACTCATTGCATGTGAGGTTTCTTTAGTGAGATTTGCAGAGATTGAACAAGAATTATATGGTATAAACGATTAAATTGCATGTCTACATACTAATGATGGCAAAGAATATGTGTGTGAGGGGGTTTTCGAACGGTAAGTAGGAGGAGAGACAAGAAATATTATTTTTTTGTAAACAGGATAAATGATGTATTTTTTGTGCTAGTATTTATAGAAAAGAACTTTGATTAAATTGAAACTTTAACCCCTCCTTCTCATAAGTCCTTGCAAGTTTAATACAGACTGGTTATATTTCCATTACTTAGCCGACCAAACACGGGTAACATCACGTTAATAAATATTTTTAAATCCGTTCCACTAAATATAGTTTAAAATCTCTAATAAAACATTGAACCTCGTAAAACACGACCTTTAAACACGGTTTTTACAAAAACTCAGGGAAACGACGAAAAATACAAAATTAACATATTTACGCTCTCGAAGCAATAAAATATATTTTTCTGACTTTCTTAAATGCTAAAAACAAGTAGAAACTAAATCACGAATGGAACTTCACCATAAATGATTATGGGTGGTGTATGTGGGGGGAATTCTCAACAACCACATATAGTAAAACGCTATAATATTTACTCATTAAGATAACTATCTTAGGCTAAGGATAGACGTTGACCTGAAACTCAGGTTGTTATAAATGTACTTGGTAAAATGATATTAAGATATAGACTTGACATATTAGGATGTTTACATGATATAAACATAGATATAGATGGCATTGATAAAGGTTGCGTGAGCTCGTTTAATTTAGAGATGCAAGTTACGTTGCATAATGAGATAAAGCAAAAAAATCCATGTAAAAAGGTGGTATATATATAATAGATAGATATTACAGTGCATCTAATTTAATAGATGGATATTTACATTGATGAAAATTACGGGTGTTTTATTTTTTTTATTAATAATTTTAAAAAACACTACACCAAGTGTTTAAACCTTTTCGACGGGTCAAAAAAAATGCCATTTTTGAAATCAATCAGACTGGCGATTCTGTTTCTTTTAACAAAGCCGGTTCCATTGGCAAAAGGAGCCGGCGGAACCGGTACTACAGTAGGTATTACAAAAAATTTGATCAACTTGAAAGGTCAATAAAATACTAAAACTAAATCCTAATACGAGTCTGCCACATACAACCATTTCGAAAGAATTGAGTCTACTTTCTAATTAAATTGGGTTTAGGAGGAGTCATGGATAAATGTTTTAAAGTAATCAAAGTTTTCAAAATACAACAAAAGTGTCCCAAAAATTGCAAATTTTCGTATTAACATAAAAAACTCAACACTATGAGTCGGCCAATTAGTTGGTATCCTTTGAACATTGATATATCCTTCTTTGAAATTAAAGTATTTTGGTCAGTAATCAAGCTTGGTATACATTGTTATATTCAACGCAAGGCGAAGAAAAGTATTTTTGTATGTTATGCTAACTGACTAGTTTATCAATCGGGACACATCTCTGATTTCAAAACTTTATTTATTTACTACGTTTTTATTCTAATATATTAACCTAAGTGGAAAAAAATTTAAAAACAAGAATAGATTTTTAGATTACTGAGGCCGAATAAAATTTGCAAATTAATAATGAGTTTGATTTTTCAATTCATTTTCCCCCACACTTAAGTTGAGCATTATGCGTAATTAAAAAAATAAAGTAAAAGTGAGACAAACGGGAAAAATAAATATAAGAGAAACGAGACTTTCTAGGGCTCATAAGTGCTCGGTTGAATTCTGAAAGATACGGCGCTAAACGAAACGCCAAGCATGTGTATTCTACCATGTTGGGATTAAATGTCTTCTTGAAGTTACTGCTGTTAAGGTATTAGTTACTGCTGCTAAGCATGAATTAGTGTTGTTAGTAATCTTAATGAAAAATATGCTAAGTAGTTAGTACTGCTAGTAAAGTTAGTACTGCTAGTGTAACTTAGTACTGCTGATGAATATTGAAGAAAACTTTCTAAGTAGTTACTGCTTGTACACAGTTAGTGCTGCTGGTACAAAAGTTACTACTATTGGTGTTGAAAGTTAATGCTGCTGAAAGATTACAACTGCTGAAAGGATAAAGACTGCTCAAGGAAAAGATAAAGATTGCTTGTGCGATATGTATGAGATATTTTTGTAAAAGATACGTATAAGTTATTTGTTTAGAAGATCATGATAACTTAGGAAAATATTATAATCCCATTAGGACTCCTTGATGTATAAAAGGAGGTCATAGGGTATAGAATTCTAGGTATCAAAGTATTAAATCGATTCATTCATAGAATTGTCATAGCTTTAAGGTTTTGTAAACCCTAACACTATTAAGAGTGTTAGTATTATATTAAGGCTGAAAGTTTGGTAAACTGTTTGTTATTGATCTTATTCATTACAGTTTCATTGGAATTCTTCTTAGTATCATTGACTAGATTCCGCATAGTCATTGATATTTACAATCAAAGTTTCTATCATAGTTGTTTTGAATTTATTCAATACAACTTAGCCTTATACAAGCTAAGCAAGATCTATTCTATTGGGATCAACAAGTGGTATCAGAGCTTGTGAGAGGCTTTGAATAAGAAGAAACTTAACTACACACAAGATCTACTTTTTCAAGAAGCAATGGATTCTGAATCTACTCAAACCATCAAGCTACCCATATTCTAACATGGTGAGTATGATCTCTAGAAGATGCGATGGATCAGTACCTACAGTGCATTGATTACACTCTATGGGAGATCATAGAAAATGGTAATGCAACCATAGTAACAAAAACTGTTGATGGTAAGGAGACTGTTATCCCTCCTATAAGTGTTGAAGAGAAGGCACAAAGAAGGGCAGAGTTGAAGGCAAAAAGCACTTTGTTGATGGCCTTACCCAATGAGAATCAATTAAAGTTCAACTCATATAAGGATGCTAAGACACTAATGCAGGCTATTAAGAATAGATTTGGAGGTAATACTGCTACAAAGAAAACTCAAAAAATCGTCTGACGCAGCAATATGAAAACTTTGATGCATCCAGCTCAGAAGTGATTAAGCAAACCTATGAAAGGCTTCAAAAGCTAATTAGTCAACTGGAGATGCATGGTGAAGTTATCCCTCAAGAAGACATCAATCAGAAGTTCTTGAGAAGTTTGTCACAAGAATAGACTATGCATACTATTATGTGGAGGAACAAACCAGTGACTGAGACATTGAGTTTGGATGACCTCTTCAACAACCTAAAGGCTTATGAGTCATAAGTCAAGGGGACATCTAGCTCAACCACAAACTCACACAATGTAGCCTTTCTGTCCTCTAGCAGTACTAACAGTGCAACTAGAGCAGTTAATACTGCTCAAGGTATTAATACTGCTAGCACTCAGGGGTGCTGTTGATAGCTCAACAACTATTAAAAATTTAAGTGATGATGTGATTTATTCCTTCTTTGCTAGCCAACCAAGTATTCCACAGCTTGATAATAAAGATCTACAACAAATCCATCCTAATGATCTAGAAGAGATGAACTTGAGGTGGAACATTGTTATGCTGACTATGAGGGAAAGAATATTCCTGAAAAATACTGGAAGAAAGTTAGACATGACCAACAAAGAAAGAATTGGGCTTGACAAGTCTAAGGTGGAGTGTTTCAACTGCCACGAGAGAGGACACTTTGAAAGGTATTATTGTGTTATGTGTATTCCGGGTGGTTTGACCCGTGAATTTTGAAAAATGCCGAAAAACGAGTCTGACACG
>BQNB010183699.1:0-12380 GCA_026074375.1 Tanacetum coccineum
TTTCAAATTTACGCGGGTTAACTTCTCGGTAAACTGTCGGATTTAAACGTAACATATAAAAGTCAAAAATAATTGTTGGAAAAGTTTAAAATATTGACCTGAAATTTTTGGGGTGTGACAGATAATTTCTTACTTCTTAATTTAAAGACCATGTTTGAACATCATGTTGAAGATAATGTATGAAAGAATCAACAAGGATTAGTTAAAGTGCTGAACTGGAAGCTTTATGATTATTGTGGAGTTCATTGTGTAACAATGCAATCTATGCTATTTTATCTATTGGTTGAGAAGATGTATCCACTTACAAAACACACACTACATCAGATGTTCAATGATGTGAAGCTTCAAGTTGATTATGAGTATGAAATGGCATTTAAGCTTCTTATATTGGTCAAGAAACAGCTTAAGGAAGGTTGTGTACATGAATGAAGTGTTTGAAAGCATCCTCCTGGTGATTAATGAAGCTTTTAATGAAGAAACTTGAGATTTTAAAGGAGAATATCAGGTTTAGGAGAGGATTGCTGGGATTAAAAGACTTCACGATGATCTTGAAGTTATTGCTGCTAAGGTTTGGGTTACTGCTGCTAAGCTAGAGTTAGTGCTATTCGTTAACTCTAATGAAAAATATGTTAAGTAGTTAGTACTGCTAGTGTATATTAGTACTGCTAGTTACTACTGCTAGTATATGTTAGTACTGCTGGTGAAGATTGAAGAAAATATTCTAAGTAGTTACTACTGCTTGTACACAGTTAATGCTGTTGGTGTATAAGTTACTACTGCTGGTGCTAAGTTAATGCTGCTAGTACAAAAATTACAACTGCTCAAAGATTAAGACTGCTGAAAGAGTTTCTACTATCAAAATAGAATGGATAAAGATAGAAGAAAGGATAAAGATTGATTGGAGATCAAGATTACTTACTGATAAAGTTATGAGGTTTTTTATTTTTTTATGAATAGGATCATAGTGAATCATTCTAGGTTTTTGGAATTTATTGTAAATCGATTAGGAATCCCTTTGGTGTATAAAAGGATTCCCAAGGTCCTAGGGCATATGAGTTTGCTATCTAGAAATATTTTGTTTGAATAGTCATTATAGTCTTTAAGGTTTAGTAAACACCTTATATTAATGTGTGTGTTGGTTAGTATTAAGTACATTAGTATTATTATATGAAGCTTTGTTTGTTAATCTGTGTCGTTCATAGAATTACTGTTCTATTTGCATATTTTCTTATTGATCAAAGTTTAGATTCGCGATTTGGTCTGTTAGATATATTTTCTCAAATTATATTCACCATAGATTATTGTGAGGAATTTATCTTTTGATAACTAAACATTACACAAGATAATGGATTTCAAATATCTATTTAAGTGGATATCAACAAAAGTCAAAGATCTAATGTTTTTGGTTTGTTTATCTACCTAAGGATCGAATTTAGTAATTTATTGTTTAATTGCTTCGTATTATGTTTATCATCATATATAGTTTACGTGCTTAAGTATGCCGGACCTATCCATATCAAATAGGTTCTAGTTATACATATTTAATGAGCATATTAACTAAGATGTTGTTTGGCGTGGTAGTGACTAAGAATCCAAGTTATAAATCCCTCATATTGCAATTATAATATCTAGGATTGCAAAGCTCACAAATATTGACTATCTTTCCTTTTGATGTCAGTCTTAGTTGAGACCATAAGGTGTCCTGGTACAACGAGTATATTCTAATCAAATGTGGTAAAGAATTTCTCGAACTATTGGACTTCTAGTATATAAAGAGCTGTTAAGCATAGTAAGTAGGTAAAGATCTATGAGTAGGATTAACAGATCACCATTGCCTTAATCCCTAAGATAGATTATAATTAACAAATAAGGATGCTTTATGCGAATGCGTTTAATTGTGACAGAATTCTACGTGTTTATGTCTTAGGAAGAAGTAACGCCTAAGCCTTAAGAATGATATGCCGCCTCAAGATAAGTAATCATTGCACTAATAAACAAACCAATATTCTGATTGGATTAATAATGGCTAATACAGTTTTCTTATATTTGGCTAGACCGCTCTTTTATCTTCTGTCAATTTGCTTGCGTTAGTTAAAGTGTCTTGAATTGGTTTTAGTCACCATAAAACCTGTGCCAGTCTCTCAGACTAAAAACCCCTTTTCATTAGATTTATGATTAACATAGGTTTAGCGTAGATTAGACTAACTTAGAATAGAAAAACCAAAGTATTAATAAATTGAAAGATTTAACTTCGCTCCAAGTGTTCAATACCCTACTTACTATGAAACTCCTACCGTCCGAGTACACTACCCATTAAAGTGTTGTTTTTGGTTAAGTCGTCAAAATATAAATTTAAAACTTGAATCATAATTTAACACCACACAATGACACAATTAATGAGTATGCCTACTCAGTGTTGATTATGGTACCATAGGATCGAAAGGGTACGCCACACTTTTGTCTACTCCTCACACTCAACCTCTACCTCTTCCATTATTCCTATTGCAAATCCCCCCACCCCACTTATATCGCTCTAACCCCTCTACCTGTTGTGTAAACATGTTGATTATATATGTGCATGCTTGCATAGGGTCATGATAGTTCATTATTGTCCAGCCTTGTTTTGTAAATCATAGTGAAAACGAGTATAATTGTGTGTCTAAAACCTATGACCCTCACAAACATATTTGTTGACGTTTTAAGCATCATTTTCAGGTGAGCATCTTGAGGAAAGTGAAGTTAGGAAGCTTGGCTAGAAAGACCATAGGAATCGCATTATGAAGTCTTCTTTTCTGGAGTCTTCAATCTTAGTTTCGTACTTCGGTTGTTTTGTTTTATGATGACATTTATTTTGGATTTTATTTTCAAATATCTGTATTTTGTGTATGCGATTAACCTTAATATAAGACATTCTCTATTGATGACATCAATGTGTTATGATGATGCCTATCTTGTTACGCCTTGTGTTTCTGCCTTGGCGAGGTGTGACGGATTGGTATCAGAGCCATTGGTTATAGAGAAGTAGGTGGTTTGACCTAGAATATAACCTAAGAGTCCTTCATATAGCTGCATAATAGGATGTATATGTTTAGCTATCTAGGCATTTTGTTTTCTTGTTTTACTAAGAGTTTTATCTCAACCTTCGAGCTACTTGATACCAGAAGCGTCAAGATAGGATCCAATTGAGGAGGAGCCTCTTGAGTAACCAAAGGAGGAAGCGTAGTTAGAAGAGTCGGGGGAGGAGGGCCGACTCAGATCTCTTGTCGGATGCTCGTATCAGGCCTGGACCCGCGGAGTCGGGTGACTCTTTTGAAAGCAAAGTCAAACCCAAGCGAGGCCCAACATAAGTTTATCCTGTATTTTACCTTGACACATTGCTATCGATGATTTCTTTTGGATATTAGGTATTTTTGGGGGCTTTGAGACCTTCATTTTCTTTATGTCGTTTTTGATTTATCTTTATATAAATAAATATTGCTTTGATTGAGCATCGTTTCTGTGTTATATTAGAGTGGTTTAAGATGTGTAATGTGGTATATGTGCATATATGTATGTTATCATTGAGAGTGTACTTTTGGAAGCAGGTACACGTATGAAAGGATGCACTTATAATTATGGGTGGCCAACATAATTATAAAGGCATCACACACGTAGAATTGTGACCATGATTGCATTGATTGGTGTTTGCTTATTAGGTGGTAGTGTAAGATGTTGTATTATAGAATACTAGTAATTTATAACACCAAAAAACAATATAGACATCTAAAGAGAGAAAGTGGATAGGAGGATGGTTCTAGTGAGAGAAAGTAACAAAGAAAGAAAGATTAGATTATGTGTGACAAATAAACCAACCAACACCCTCTCCATGTATGAAGAGGGTATTTATACAATAGCTTGTAACCAGCCATGGGCTTAAGTTATGGGCTTTCCATGTGTCTTTGGCCCGGTTAGCTTTCTATCTTAACCATTTGATTTACTACGAGCTACGACTAACTATATTGGAAGTGACCGATACTTTTTGTTATTCTAATAATCTCCCCCTAAGGGAGGTCACTCCAATTTACAAAAACTTAAACCTAGCATACAATGCTTTGACTTTAGTATTGAGCTTGTAGTCTTTAACTTCAATCTTTAACTTGTGAATTGATGTAGTAATCTTTGACTTTAGGCTTTGGCTTATAACTTTGACTTGACATAAATGTGATCTTGAACTCCTTGAGATCATCAACCACGCATAATCTCTTATCATCATCATGTGATCTTGTAACTTTTGGACCAACATGCTCATACTATTCTTGATGTTGAAAGCGTGTGTAACCATCTTTCTTGATATTCTTTAACTTTAACACTTCGTCACTTATGGAGGACGTGTAGTATCAACATAATACTTCGTCGCTTCAAGAAAAATGTACTGTATCATAGTAGCAAAAGTCTTGAAACATGTATTTGAGCTTTCATGATGTCTTTATATATGTTGGTCGAGTATGAGCATGTGGTATTGGCTTCGACTTGTCATCGGGAAACTGCTACCACCATCAAGAAATCTGCATAAATGGGTTAGTGATAAACAACATATATGGATGAAAGTGGCTTTGTCACTTTGTCGAATACGGTTGTAACAACCACGGTTCCTTTTTATTTAGCATAAATACTGCTTGTGATCAGGTAGAATTCTGAAGAATCTCTTTGACAGGGTTTCGCAACTGCAATAGCCGTTCTCATTACCAGAGTGTCTCAAAGCAGACAACACGGTAAGAGTAAACTGATAAGTTTCTATCTTCTCGATTAAGCCGTCAATTCGTGTTTAGCTTTCCTATGTCCAGATACCCTTGTGAGGCTTCCCATGGACATAAGATTGAAAATTGATTTAGAAAATCAGTCGGTGTGTCAAATTACAAATGGTTTTTATGACACACCAACAGTTTTATCTTTTTCAAATTTCATTCGTCAATTCATAAGCTGGACCAAATCGATATCCAGTATTACAAGCTTGATCCGCATAGGATCTTATAAGTCACCTACCAAGAGCTTGTTTGATGTTGGCTCGAGCAGGATTTCCATCTTCATTGTGAATACTTAAGTATCACTCGGATGTTCTGGCAAAATCATAAGTATAATGCGTAGGACTCTTAATATATATTTCTTGTTTTTTCACATTGTGTGAATTAGCAAGTATAATTTTGATAAGTGTCCTAATGAGATTTATGGATGATCTCTTTTGGCTCTAGACTCAATAGTGCACTTTGGTTTTAGTGATCGGAGGCTGGAGCAGACTGCCACCTTTTCAATACCAACTAACTCGGAGTGAGAAAGTTGATAGAAATATGTGTAATCTCCGTGAGAAATGAAATAGAAATCTTTTGAGAGATTCTAAGTGGCTAGGGAAGGTTATGCATTGCATCACTGGGTCCATGATGTTAGTCTTCAATGTCAGCAATCATCTTTGTGATTCTTAACAGCAGATGTATTGACCCGGTTTTTTCCTAAGTGTAAGGAGGGCTTCTTTATTTCACCATTTATCTTAACTTTTCGTTTTAATTCTTCAACCCCTTCAGTACTTACCGAGACTTCATAAATAGTACCTTGTTGGGTTTGTTCTAGTACTAGCTCCATCTCAGTCGGCACTTTTCGCTTATTCTCACTTTTACTCCTTTTTTCATACCTAAGGACTACTACACTATCTAGTGGAATATCCCTGGGTAGATCCCTCTGGTTCTGGCTGGATCGTGGGAATGAATACCTAAACTTAACCACCTTATAACTCCAATACATTAATATAAATGGTCAGTCTTTGGTATTTGATAACGCTCCAAATATACATAAAATATCCTTTAGAAATGCGAGAAATAAATGTACTAACGCAATAAATATTGCAAAGAATTCATCGTTTGTTATATAAATATTATTTCAAGACTATAAGTGGAAGAAAGGACTTAACGTGCAAGAAAATTGGTTACTTACAACTAACAATCATTAAAAGAACGATCTAGAAAAGGGACTGTAGTTATTAAAGGCATAAGTGCGCTGGTTTTATTACCAAGTGCGGCGCACTTGTCAGCGTGTTTAATGCAAGGTATTTATTAGGGATGTGCGGCGCACTTTTATCCAAGTGCGGTACATTTTATGTGTAAGTTCTTAGGAAGATTTGAAGGGTAAAACCTTCATCTTTATCTTTTTCGAGTAAAAGAGCAAGTGAAGTTCCGTTATTTCAGAAGTTGGAGGTGCTAGACATCAGTTATATCTTTGTTCTAAGAGTACATTGTTAGATTAGATATTTGTTCTTGAAATTTAGTAAAGAAACATGTTTCCATCTTTTTATAAAATGAATTTTGGATCTATATTACTTGTTAAATGTATTGTTATTATGATAGTTGAGTAGTTTAACATGTTTGGTTAGGAAGTAAATAAATATTATGGATCAAACTTGATTCTTTGAATGAATTTTTGATGTGAAGAATATGAGCTTGATATTCTTGGACTTGGATCCTTTAATCTTTGGTTGATCACCATTCATTACAGATATAGGTTGAAAGACTCCAGATTAAATGGTTGATTTCCATGTTGTTTGTCTATGACAACTAGACCTTAGCCTTGTAAGGATTGGCTAAGGAAACGAACATTAACCAAAGTACAAAAAGGTCTAACGCTAAACAACACGTCTAACGAACTTGGTTTAGCAAGCTTATATTACTCATCATCAAACACGGATCACACTTAAAGCATTCTCATGATTAAAAATAAAGGCCGAAAGGGTTTTTCGTTATGAATAATAGACGATCTTTTTAAGCAACTAAACATTCTTAAATTGATTATAACTACATCCGTGAATCATTTATCTACTTAAGTTTATCTATAATATTTCTTGTTTCTTAACCAAATGTGCATTTTAATTGAATTAGACCATTATCTTTAGACCCGTGACAATCTACAAGATAATCTTTTTTCGTAATATTATCAACTTTATTTTAGAATTGCCAATCTCCTGTGGAACGACCTGACTTACCTACAATACTATATTACAAACAAGGGTTATACTTTACCCGTGTCTTTCCATATAATTGTTCAGTATTTTCAGTTTTATAAATTTAAAGCTTTTGAAACACATCAAAGTTTTTGGCGCCGTTACCGAGGATTTTTTGATAAAGTAATTTTAATTTTACAACCTGAAATTTCTAAAATCGCCGTACCATTTTCTGACAAACGGAAACCATTTTATTGTTACTACTTCAGGAAGTGCGCCGCACTTATTCAAAGTCCGCTGCACTTTGCTTGTTAATTGAGAAAAGAAGTCTAAATTAAAAGTGACTTGACCATAAAAAAAACCGAAAACCCTATAATCTGTAATTTAATGAGGAATATAATTCTAATATTGATAATTGTTAAATTTATATTTCACTTGTGTTTAAAAATGGAAAAAGAAAAAAGTATTTTCTTATTAGCTTATTTGGTTAATTGTCTACCTAATTGTTTATGTTCCTTATTTGTTAAATGCCTCTTGGAGAAATTCATGATAGCTAGTTTAAGTCGTTTTGATAAAGTTGTGCAAGTGAAAAATTCAACAAAAATCATATATAAAATTTCCAGAAGTGCGCCGCACTCATTCTATAGTGCGTCGGTGTTTCTGGAAAATAAAGAAGAATTATTGACTTTTCAGAAAGTGCGTCGCACTTTTCCAACAAACCGCCGCACTTTTCTGTCTGAACCAAATCAGAAGACCCAAAACTCATATTTTGCAAAGGGATTGTTTGAAATAGAGATTGCTATGTGTTTATTAATATTATGTAAGTATAGGAAGTTTCTAATATATGCTCTAACTAACCTACTAATGTTTATTTTGATATTATGTTGTTTTAAAAGTAATATGGGCTCTAGTATGGGAAAGATGTGCCTAGAAAAGGACGTGATTAAGATCTCTATTGACCGAAACGAAGGGTCAGGAGATTGGGATTCACCTGAATACAAAGATACAACAGGAAGTGGAGAAAAAAGAACCTGAAGCTTTGGTCTTTCACAAAATGTACACTAAAGAAGACAGTGATTGATATATTTCACAATGTTTTGTGAATGGTTTGTATGCATCAGATGGAGAGATCAATTTGGAAAAGAATGATAACTTAATCTCAAACGACTACGCAGTCAAACTTTGTCTTGAGTATGAGGTTAGGAAGGGAAAGAAGTTGGTTAAAAAGGAATTGATGGTGTTACTACGTGGGGAAGTTTACTTTGTTCAATTCATCATAAATCCTAAAGAAGACGGATTTGAGCCAGGATTAATTTTCGGAAGATCATTCTTGTTTTCTGCCAATGCAGTGGTAAACTTCGGAGAAGGCACTATTACAATACAACCTGACTTTGGCCCTTTTCTTTTAAGCAGTGATGAAGAAGGTAACCCAAACCTTGATAACTTAGAAGAATTGCTTGACATTGACATTGATGAGGTACCACAAACAGAGACCGATCTTCCACCATTGGTATGCAAAATGGGCAAAGGAAGTAGGAATAAAAATAAAATATTAGAGAACATCTTGTACTTTAATGGTGTTGGACCATCTTCATCTATTGGAACACCCTTAACCCAAGAGGAAGCGGAAAGGAGGGAACTTGCCCATAGTATCAGTATGAGGTATGAAATGCTAGAAAAAGTAAGACCGGTAATAGAAACATTGGCCTATAGTGACAAATATAGAAAGTTGTTGGATGAAATCTGGGCTGACAAAGTTAAATTAGATAGAAAGATTAAACTCAAAGAAGAAAGAGCAATGGTGAAAGTGAAAGGGTAGATGCTTTAGGAAAAGAAAGATCCAGGGGCATTTTTATTTCCAATTAGGTTGGAAGGCCGAATCAATGAAAATGCTCTCGCTGATACAGGATCTGACACTAACACCATGCCATACATAATCTACGAACAGCTGGGTAGAGATGATATCATGAAAGAATAAAGAAACATAACAATGATTAACTATACGGAAGCTGAAGTAACTGGTCGGCTAGTAAATGTACTATGTCAAGTTGGATTCACCACTCTGTCTGCCAAGTTATTAATTTTGGAAATACCTGTAGATTGGGATGCACCTATCATAGTGGGTCATGGATTCCTTGATACAATTAGAGGCAACATTGACATTCCAAACAGGATATTTACTACTTTTGATGGGCTCACTCGCCAAACCTTTAGAGCAGCTAGATCAGAAAAATTAGAATTGCTGAGAGCGACTTATATGACGAGGAAGATTATGTGATTAAGAGGAATGAAATGGGGACACCAATTCACAACTCAAGACCAATCGGATACTAAAACAATACCAACCCTGCTGAAAACATGACCTTGTCAACCCTGGAATCGATAATAAACCCTTTTAGAAAAATCAGCATGTGGAAAAAGGCTGTAAGTTTCTTAGGATCACTCCCTGCTAAACTAAGAGATGTTGAATGGAAGCCCAATTACAAATTATGCTATTCTAATCCCGAGTTAGCAACTGGACAGTGGAAAACTGAGATTCGATTGACCGATCCCTATGGAAATATCTACATGCATGCTTTTTTGACAAAACCCACAAAAAGGAAATTATCCAAATATCACAAATTAAGTGACATAATGTCACCAAACTGGTTCGTCGAGTAAACTTTGGAAGGAGAAATAAAGGAGAAAGAGTTTATGCACTCTCAAAATAATGTTTATCGTACTTTAATTTTACTTTTTGTCATATGCATATCTAAATAAAATCAATTGTATTAAATCCATTATAGATTATACTTTAATGTACGGGGACTACCCCGATATTAATAAATGAAGATTTTGGTAGACTAATTTACATAATTATAATTATCTATATATATATATATATATATAATATATAATATATATTTATGTATAATATATATATGTAAGATATATAAAATGTATAGTATATATGTAATATATATATATGTATATATATATATGTTATTAATAAGTAGTAATATATAAAGGAAAAAGGGCCAAGTTTGCCGCACATAGTGGAAGTGCTCCGCACTTTTTAGCATTCAAAAAACAAAGCTTTAAAAGAAGTTTTTCTATTCATTATAAAATACCAACTCAAAAAAAACATAGACACCAGAGCTGGGTTTGCAATCAAATCAAAGAAAGGGTTTCTAATCAAAATCAAAGAAAAGATTCTAAAAACCAATCCACCAACTTCTTAATCATGCCAAGGGTATGTTTACTTGATTCTTTACTATTTCTTATCTATTATAATTATGTGTTTAGACTTTATATGAAATAAGTTCGAGAAAATTATGAAATTATGCCATTAGAGTTTGAATAGGACTAGGATTATGCCTTGTTATTAAGAATTAAGAGATGCTATCAGAAACCCTTGAATAAATCCAGGTTTGACTATTTAGAATTAGTGTTTGGATTATGATAAAACTTTTAAGAACTTGTTTTGTTTAAAACAGAGCAGGAAGTGCGTCGGTTTTGGTTTGAAAACCGCCGCACTTGCCTGATTATTTCTTTTTATCGAAGAAAGTAACAGAATGTCTGCAAGGTGATCAAAACATAACCAACAATGCTAAATCTTGTCTAACTTAATTATATATCATGTCTTTGGTTGATTTGTGATGTGTAGACTTCATGAGCATATGATCATGAGGTTGGGTCATCCCGTGCCAAACGCTCTAGAAATGTTAAACCATGGAAGAAGCATTACTTCTAGATGTTCACCATGAATTCTTTGAATGGAGAGGTTGTAGTAGAGAAGCAAAGTCTCGTTATAACTCAAGGTTGGCAACTTTGATCCCAAAACTCATTTACTCGCCGCAAATCGTGGATTGGTAGTTGTTACACAAAATTGGTTATGGTAACGAGATTGATCAAATATTAAAAATTACTTTGAAGGAAGCTCAAACCGAGGAGGATGTATTATTTTCTATGGCTTGGGTAAGGGCTTTTAACATCCGTGAGCCTATCTACCTAGAACTTTGCCGTGAGTTCTATGCTACTTATAAGTTTGATGAAGTATGTGCGGATAATGAATTACAGTCAAAGAAGATAATCAGTTTTAGACTAGGAGAACGTGCTCATAGTCTAACTTTCTTAGAATTTGCTAGGAGATTAGGATTGTATCATGCTGACGAATTGGAAGAAGAAGGTTTTGATACTTATTTTCAAGGAGGTTTGAGAAATGATGAAAACTTTAATGCTAGAGAATATTGGGAAAGGATTGGCCTAGACAGGGACTTACATTTATCTAGGAGCTCAATCACTTCTGTTTGATTCTCGATTCTTAGAGTGTTGCATAAAATGATCACTTACGGATTATGTCAGAGAACAACTGGATATGAAAAGATTTAGAGGAATGATCTGTGGTTGTTGAGTATGTTTGAGGATAGATATGAAAATGGGTATGAAAATATGGCTTGGGTGATTGCAAAATGGATGAAAAGGAAGGGAGCTAGAAGTTAGAAGGACAGTCAGATTTGTTGTGGTTAGTTCATTTCAAAGATTGCTAACAAGAGTAGAGTTTTGACTGAAGAGATAATATGTTCCCTAAGCACTTTGGTTGACTACAAAGATTTAGACAGGACTACCCTGAGAGAGTTGATCAACTCTGAGGATAGATTGATTCCTGATATTTCGGTTGATGATGTACTAAGAGTTGCTGCCCAGAGAGCTCCAAGAGTTTAGCAAGCTTCGATGCAGGATTTATATGAGCGCATGGGTAGCATAGAGATTAGACAGGAGGCGATAGAGAGGATGGAGTACAGACATGCATATCACTGGCATAGGTACCAGGGTGTCTTTGAGCACATGGTAGGAGTTTATAATGTTATGTTGCAGGGTTCTTACAACCCACCTAGACATGCTCAGCCCCAATACGACCAGTACTACCAGCAGTATTATCCACAACAACCACCACAACAGCAACATGATGATGAAGAGGACGAGTAGTGTCGAATGACACAAGTTGGATATGTGATTGTGTGTGTTTGGACACACGTGTTTCAAAAACATTATTATTATTATTATTATTATTATTATTATTATTATTATTATAAGAAATAGGATATTTACAAAAAGTTAGTGGGGAGCCAAGATACAAGCTGAGCCCCCACTCCTTTAGCTATAGCAAAGCTAATCCTATTAAAAATATGAATAACAGCACGAGCTCCAATATCTTGAGTAACAAAGAACTTGTTGATCCACTTCAGTAGGGTCACCGCATCCTTCTCTAATTCCCCAAGCGAAGAAAATGAAAAGGGGTGAAAACCATATCCGATGTTTGCGCACTTAGCTTCATACTTGATCCATTTACGATGTGCTGCATCAATCACCGCACGAACAGGTACAAAATCAACCATCCTAGTCTGCGTTAAAGGTGAGGACCCTGTCAAATCCACAC
>BQNB010183700.1:0-12380 GCA_026074375.1 Tanacetum coccineum
TTAGAGGATTGCCAAGGTGGCTTTGGCTGTTTATGAGGTGGGGTTGAGATGGGATGGTGACATATTCGTTTTGGGGAGCAGGGTAACAGGTTTTAGGGAGTAGGGTAGAAGATGATGGATATTGCCAAAAGTACTTACGGGAAAAATGGGTGTGTTTGTTTTGGAGATAACGGGGTTAATCCCCTGTTTTTGTTATATGTTTGCACCGTTAGTCCTTTTGGACTGACGTTGTTAGTCCTTGAGGACTAACGGTGTAAGGGGGTTAATGAGTTTATGGTTATAGGTGTTAAGTGGGATTGGGCTTAGTAATTGGGCCGGGTAAGTATATATTTGACTTTGGGCTTTTTATGGTCTTCATAATGTTTTAATAGGCTGATCCGGCCCATTAGATGGGTACGGGTTGGCCCATTTAATATTTCTTCGATACCGGCTTCGTCTTCGACTTTTGACTTTGACTTGGTTGACTTTTTTCACGCTCTTTCCATTCCGTGCTCGGGTTTGTCGTTTTGGCTTTGTTTTTGTTCTTTTCTTAGATATCCGTTACCTGCAAAATATAAATCACAAAACACACAAATACAATGTATTTATGGTATATTTTGGTCATTTTAGGCACATTTTTACTAGGTAAATGGTATGTGTAATTAAGCACATACCAAAATCCCCCATACTAAGATATTGCCGTGTCCTCACGCAATGCCATAAGAAAACTAAGAATCTCAATCCCCCTCGACTAATTACCTCGAAAAGTAGCTAAGTGTTCATCGAGGGGAATTAAAGAATCAATAGCTTTGAAAAGCCCCGTTTTTACCATTTTTAAATATTTACACTTACTACCACACATATTTTTTTGTTTTTCCTTTTTCTTATTTTTTTGTACTTTTCTTTTTAAGCAACTAACTAACATGTTTGACTTTCGTTATTTTTATAACTTTAAGGATCATAGAACAAGATGCATTTCAATCCTAAAATGCCCAAAAAGGATAAATTCATCGTTCCCGACTTTTCACAGCTTAAAACAGTAATCAACCATTAAATTAAGTTAAGATGGCTAACACTACTCCATATTTGCAAATTGTGAACTTTTCATCTCCGACAATTTTTATATCTTAGGTGACATGTGCAATTTCAATTTCAATCATGGTCAACGTTTTCATATTCTATGCTCACGTTCCACCCGAGAATAATGAGTTTGAAGGAGAGCTCATACAGGTAGCGACTTTCGTTCTCCGGCACATCCCAACCTTGCGGCTAAGTGACCAGGCTTTTGACACCTCACAAAGACTAGTATCGTTACTCACGGACCTTTGGTATCAAAAACTCTTAGGTTTCCCGTATATAAATATCTTAAATAAGAAAACAACTTTAAATGAAATAGTATTAGTTCAAAAGCATATTTAAATTTAAGAAAAATAGATTTTCCCTATATTTATTAAATCACATTTACTACACTTAATATAATTATTCATCCTTTAAACTAAGGAAATCTTCGACCTTTTAGAAGGGCTCAACATCGGTTGTGAGCCGGCAAGATGCAGCTAACTTTTATCAGTCTGGATAAATACTATGAGCATTATTTAGAAGACTGCAACGTCGGTTGTGAGCCGGCAAGATGCAGTAAACTTTTATCAGCCCACAGTTTATTATTATTACCACATTTTTTTATTTTTCTCTTTTTTTTCCTTTATATTACCATGATATAGAGAAATTTTCGTTTTAGAAAATTTAAGTATAAATTTGAACTAAAATTATTGATATCGACAATACTTTAAAAAATTGTTGATTTAAGTTTAATTTTAAAAAATAGCACGTATTATTAATCTGGTTAGAAGCTTATGGGAGAAAAAAAACCACAAATTACATACATGAGCTTGTAAGATTTCCAAATAATCCTTTGTTTTGCATCAACTCATTACTTAACTTATTATTTTTTGTTATTCGCAAAGATTAGCGAATGCTTAGTCTAAAATTTAAGGAACAAGCTAGAGCTCAACACGCTCGATCGAGTCAAAATTTATTCTTATTCAACCCAGCAGAAAAGTCAAAATTGTGACAAAACACTTATTTTGTTTTTGAAAATTTTATATTTTTTTCATTTTTTGGGTCTTTTGGTGGTAAAAACGGGATTACGTGAAAACAACGACTGCAAGCACAATCAAATCGAAGATCCCCCATACTAGAACGAAACATTGTCCTCAATGTTTTAAGGGGTACCTACGTCATACTAAATCCGTTTATGAATTACGCTAAAGATAAACGTTAGTCTGAAGATTAGGATATAGGATTCCCAATGAAGCATGTGGATGTGTGAGCTCGTGTGATTAAGGACAAAAACCGCGAGCACGAGAGGCTTCAAAAATTCGGGCAATCCTGGACATACAACAAAAACACAAAACACGAGAAAGAAAGAGGCGAGTCTCCTCACAATACAAAATACTTATTCATTACTACTACTAGGATAAGCATGGTTGCTCACACGAACGCTTATTTTTGTTAAGCGTGTCTTGAGCCCCCCCCCCCCATGACTCGATCCCCATACTTGAGTTGTCAAGGAGGATAGAAATGGAGAAACAGAACATCCAAGATAAGAATGTCCCCTCCATAAATCATCATCGGGCTTTCAGAAAAATCAAAAATGATCTTTGAGGTTTTTAAGCCCGATGACGATAAGAGATGAGAGGAGTGTTAGCCTTAATTATATTAAGTCAAACAAGAATGTTATCGGTAGAAAGGTCAAACTAGGTTGTATTGTAATAGGCTAGAGGGGTTATCGGCTTGGTTGTAATCTAATATTGTCCGTATTGCGGGCTCCAAAGCCCAAGAAAGGCCAAAGCCGGCCCAGTTACGAATGCCATATGCCACTCTGGCTAAAGGTCTATAAATAGAACCTCTCCTCACAGGAGAGGGTAGTTGGTTAACATTTGCTTAGTTTGTGTGTGTGTGTAATCTTCCACCTCTCTAGTTTCTCTCTAATAAATCTTCCAACTTTTCTCTTATCTCTTTTCTACTTTTTTGCTTATTGGTATAGCTTATGTTGTGAAATGGATTAAGCTTTTGGGATAACATTTGGTATCATTCGCCACGGGTGGGTTTAGTGTTTGTATTTTTTTTTGTGGTTTCGTTGTGATCTTATTCGTGTTTCTTGGTTTGGTGTTAAAAGCTTTTTTTTTTTCTTTCTCTCGTCACTTTCTTTCTTTCTTTCTCTATTCGGTTTATTAGTGGTTTAGTTTCGATCTAGTGAGGATTGATTTGTGTGGATCGAACTAGTGAGGAAGTGATCTACGTGAGGATCGAACTAGTGAGGATCGAATTAGTGAGGCATCAACTAGTGAGGGATCGAAACTAGTGAGGATCGAACATAGTTCGAGATCCTCACTAGTTCGATCCTCACAAATTCGATCTCACTTAGTTGTATCCTCACTAGTTAGATCCTCACTACGTTCGATCCACACAAATTCAATCCTCATGTTCAAAACTTAACCACTGATAAACCGAATAGAGAAAGCCAGAAAGAAAGTGACGAGAGAAAAGAAAAAAATAAGCTTTAACACCAAACCAAGAAACACGAATAAGATCACAACGAAACCACAAAAAAAAAATACAAACACTAAACCCCCGTGGCGATGGATACCAATGTTATCCCAAATAGCCTTAATCCATTTAAAAAACATAAGCTTAACAATAAGCAAAAAATAGAAAAGAGATAAGAGAAAAGTTGGAAGATTTATTAGAGAGAACTAGAGAGGTGGTAAGATTACACACACAACACACCAAAATATGCAATGTTAACCACACACCGCTATCCATTGTGGAGTGGGTTCTATCTTATACCCTTGAGCCCCATGAGTGGCATATGGGCTTTTCTAATTGGGCCGGGGCTTCCAATTTGGATTCTCGGGCTTTTCTGGCTTTGAGCCCGCAATACGGGATCAATTTTAGATTACAAACCAAGCCGGCTTAAAACCCGTATAGCCTATACAATACAAGACCTAGTTGACTTTCTTAGAACCGCTAACATTCTTGTTTGACTTATTTAATTAAGGCTAAACACTCCCTCATCTCTACATCTCATCGCGGCTTTTAATCCCTTCAAGATCATTTTTTGATTTTCTGTGAAAGCCCGATGATGTATTTTTGGTGGGGATCATTCTTATCTTGGAGTTCTGTTTCATCCATTTTATCTCCTGCAAGCTCAAGTATGGGGGATCGAGTCAGGCTCAAGACTCGGTTAACAAAAATAAGCGCTTCGTGGGTGGCAACCCATGCTTATCCTAGTAGTAGTAATGAATAAGTGTTTTGTGATGTAAGGAGGCTCGCCTCTTTCTCATGTGCTTGTGTTTTTGTTGTATGTCTAGGATTGCCCGGATTTTTGAAGCCTCTCGCGCTCGCGGTTTTTGTCCTTCGATCACTCGAGCTTCACATCCTCAGCTTCATTTGGGAATCCAATATCCTAATCTTATCGACTAACGTTTATCTTTAGCATAATTCATAAACGGATTTAGTATGACGTAGGTACCCCTTAAAACATTGAGGACAATGTTTCGTTCTCGACACATCCCAGTCGAGACTGGCTTAGGTGACCAGGCTTTTGACACCCCACAGAGAATAGTATCGAAACTCACGGACCTTCAGTTTCAAAAATTCTTTGGCTTCCCGTTAATAAAACAATTCATTTTAGAAAAACCACAATCTTAACAAAAATTTCAAAAAAATGAAAAAATTTAAAAATTTTCAAAAATAAAATAAGTGTTTTGTCACAATTTTGACTTTCCTGCTGGGTAGAATAAGAGTAAATTTTGACTCGATCGAGCGTGTTGAGCTCTAGCTTGTTCCTTAACTTTTAGACTAAGCGTTCGCGAATATTCGCGAAGAACGAAAAATGATAGTGTTAAGTATGAGTTGGATGCTAAACAAGGATTATTTGGAAATCTTAAGAGCTCATGTGTGTAATTTGTCGCTTTTTCTCCCATAAGCTCTTAACCTGATTAATATACGTGCTACTTTTGGAGATTAAACTTAAATCAATAATTTTTATGTAGTATATAGCAAAAACTTTAGCCTTAGTTCAAATTTATACTTGAATTTTTCAAAAAGACGTTTTCCCTATATAAAAAAAATGATGAAAAATGCAAAAATATAATAAATATAAACTGTGGGTTGATAAAAGTTTGCTGTATCTTGCCGGCTCACAACCGATGTTACAGCCTTCTAAAGAAAGCCCATAGTAAGAATAATAATCCGAGACTGATAAAAGTTTGCTGCATCTTGCCGGCTCACAACCGATGTTGCAGCCTTCTAAAAGGTCGAGGGTTACAATTGCATAAATGTTTAATATTAAGTGTGAATTAATAAATAAAAGATCTCTTTTTGTTAAATTCAAATATGCTTTTGAACTTTGGCTATTCTATTTTATAAGCTATGTGTATACGGAAAATCTGAGAGTTTTTGAAACCTAAGGTCTGTGAGTCCCGATACTAGTCTCTGTGGGGTGTCAAAAGCCTGGTCACTTAACCGCAAGGTTGGGATGTGCCGAGACGAAAGTCGCTACATGGGATGATCTCGCCTTCAAACTCATTATTCTCGGGTGGAACGTGAAACATAGAATGTTGCAAAACGTTGATCCATGGTTGAAATTCAAAATAGCACATACACCTAAGATATAATAATTGTCGGGAGTGAAAAGTTCACAAGTTGCAAATATGAGTAGTGTTAGCATCTTAACTCATAATTAGCGGTGATTTCGTTTTAAGCTTGGTTTGGAATAAGTGAAAAATCGGGGACGATGAATTTATCCTTTTTGGGGCATTCTCGGATCGAAATGCATCTTGTTCTATGATCCCTAAAAGTTAGAAAATAACGAAAGTCAAACGTTCTAATTAGTTGCTTAATATGAAAACTACAAAAAAATAAGAAAAATGAAAAATACAAAAAGATGTGTAGGAATAAGTGTATATATATAAAAATGGTAAAGACGGGGATTTTCAAAACTTATGAGTCTTTAATTCCCTTGATGAACACCTAGCTACTTTTCGAGGTTATTAGTCGAGGGGGATCGAGATTCTTAGTTTTCTAAGTGCTTACTTCATAGCATTGCGTGAGGACACGACAATGTCTTAGTATGGGGGATTTTGGTATGCGTTTAATTACACATACCTTTCACCATTAAAACCGGACTTAAATGACCAAAAACGTACCAAAAATACATTGTATTTGTATGTTTTCACTTATTTTGTGCAGGAAACGGATATCCGACAAAAGGACGAAAAATAAAGCAAAAACGGACAAAACCAAGCACGGAATGGAAAAGCATGGAAAAGCCAAAGTCAAATCAAAGCAAAAGCCAAGAAAGTCAAAGTCAAAGTCAATCCCGAAGCCGTAAATGAAGAAATAACTTAATGGGCCAACCCGCACCCATCTAATGGGCCGGATAAACCCATTAAGCTATTAATATCAAAAGAAAAAGGCCAAGTACAAGTTTAGGGACTAATTCTGCCAAAGTTCCAAACTTATTTTATAAGGAAAATTGATGGAATCAATTTTATACTTTTGAGGGGTTGATTCTGCCACATCACTAAAGATATACCACAAGGGCCAATTCTGCCTTACCCTTAAACTATTAACAACAAAGGACTTCATTTGCAATATATGATATAACAATGGGGGACCTTTTCTGCCTAACTTTCAAAACATTTAACAAAACAAGGACGAAATTTGCAAGCATATGTATAAAAGACAGGGACCTTTTGTGACAAACCTCAAAACTTAACCCTTTTATAACCTTTAAACCGGGATACTGTATATCCCTTCCAACCCCATTTCCCGCCAAAACACCAACCCCACAACCAGTCCCTTTCTTGTCTCGTTGCACATCCCCACTCATCACCAACTCCAGCCAACCCACACACACTTCCCGCAACACCCAACACACTACCAATACCCCAACCACCCAAAACACAAAATACAGCTAGCCCCACCACACAAAAACCCCACCAAACCACCACCACCCCCCACCACCCAAACTACCACCCCCACAACAACCCCAAAACACCGCCAATCAGACTCCTACCCCCACAACACCCCACCTACCCCTATCCCCACCATCCATCCCTCCCCCCCACCACCTAACCAACTAACAACACTACTAAAAACCCAACACACCCCCTACATCACCCCACAACACCCTGACCCCCACCCTTCCCCACAATAAAGCACCACCCTCCACCCCAACAAGCGGATACATACCCCCAAACTCCCACCCCTCCCACCTCAGCTCACACCCACCACAACGGAACACCCCCCCAACCTCCCCCGCAACTACCGCCCTACATCCCCCACCACCCCACCTACAGCTAAAGACACACAAAACACCGCACCAACCCCTCCCATCAACCCCCTCCAACCCACCTAAAACACCAAACCCTGCACACCCAAACTTACCAACCACAACCCGCCTCCCCCTGTCTCACCCACCAACCATATACATACTACAACCTCTCATAACACTCCCCACCCAGCCACCACCCCATTTCACCCAAGCAAACCCCACCAAACCCCTCCACCACCCCAACCCACTCCGTCCACCCCATGCCCCCCCACACAATCCCAACCCACCAACCCCCCACCATAACACCACTCGAACACCATCCACCCCACACCACCCAACCCATGTAGCCCCCTCGAACCACCCCCACACCCCCCAACCTACACTACCCAACCTCGCCCACACATCCTCCTCCCCTAACAACACCACCACTCATAAATTCCACTCCCAATACACAAACACACACACATCCCCCGTAAACCACGAACAAAACACTCCCCCAGACAACCTCCACCACAATACCCACCCCACCCCAAGCCACCACCCACCCTCATCACACCCACCACCACCCCCATACTCCTACACCCACACACCCAAAACATCCCACCCCCCCCCCCCCCACAAACAGCCATTCCTCACCATCTCCCACCCACTAACCCCCACCAACACCAAATCATCACCCCCCCAACCCCACACACCTACAACAGCCGAACCTACATCAATACTAACACATAACATACCCCAACACAACTCCTCACAACACATCCACACCTCCCCCCCCCCCCATACACCCCCAAACCTTCAAACTACCCGCCTAACCCCACACCATTCGACCTACTTCCATCCCCCATACCCAACGACCGCTACCTCTCCCACCCCTCACCCCCAAGAGCATCCCCCTACCACCCAGAACACACCAGCACCCCCTCTCACATAAGTCACCCAACCCAAACAACCATAACCCACCACCTCAAACACACCGCCCCGACTACATCATACAATAGCACATTCAAACAGCACATACCCAACACACCACATCCCCACCCCAAACGACCACCACCCATCACACCATCTCCACAACCCACACCCCCTACCCCAAAACCACACACAACCAACTTCCCCCTATCCACCAACCGTGTGCCACCTCAAAAACCTCCAAACCACTCTCACATCCGAACTAAAACAGACACAACCCCCCCACCAACCCGCACACAATTTAAGCAACAACCCAAAAACAACCTCATCCACTCAAACCGACCCCCCACACCCCTCCCAACATACCACAACTCAACCCATAAACCCAACCTCTACCCCCTACACCATGACTAACAACAAACATCTATTTACCCCACACCTCCCATTGAGGCCCGTCCGTGACTCAAGCGGCGAGGCGGGCCGGGCGGCGAGCGGCTGGCGGGGGGTGGGGGGTGCGTATATGGGGGGTGGGCTTTGGTGGGTGTGGGATTCTTGACAAAGGGAAGGGGGTATTTGATGATTTGGAGTCATGGTGTGGCTTTAAATGTGTGGTAAAAAAGCGTTAGAGCGAAAAAGGTCACCCCAATGTTCGCTCATATATTGACCCCCATCATGAAGCCCATCTCATGAATAGTATCTCTAACCCGCGTTATTCATCCCACACATAGTTACAACTCGGCTAGAGAGGAGAATGGGCGCGGGCTTGTAAGTAGAACTAAACATAAGGGGGGGATGGTGTGGGTTGGGGTGGGTTTGTGTGGGTGGTGGGGGGGGACTAAGGTGGTGTATGTTTGCCCATACTGCATTACCTAAACCTCAACACACCCAAGTACTTCCAAATCAATATATGAACAAACACTGGGGTGACCATATTCTGCCAAACTTATAAAACAATTAACAAAACAAGACGAAATTTGCAAGCAATTATAAAAGACATGGACCATCAGAGACAAACCTCAAAACTTAACCCATTTAAAACTTTAAACCGGGATACTGTATATCCCTTCCAACCCCATTTCCAGCCAAAACACCAACCCCACAACAGTCCTTTCTGACTTCGTTGCCTCGCCACAACATTCAAACCCGTCACTAACATAAACCCCACCCCCCTCACATGGTCAAGAGACACACTGGCAATCCTAGGTCTTACATTCGATCAATGGTTGTGATTTATTGATTGGGCAACACTCAAGATTGAGGGCTCAGATTGGACTTGAGTCTCTACACACACAACAAGCACAAATAGCTGTTTTGTCTCAGCAAACTAGCACAAAAGGAGAAGACAAAGACCAAGAAGAGCTAGCTCGTTTTTCTATATAAATAGTCCTTGTAAGCCCTTGAGGCAAGTGTGTTTTTTTTAGAATTCAGTTTTAGTTTTTTTACTTAAGTTAACTTTATGTACTTTTAATTTTTAAGATTAATGAAAATTCAGTTTTATGTTTTAATTTTTGTTCCAAGTTCTTAAGTTATCTTAAGTTTCTTTTAAAGCTCATATAAGCTCTCAACTAAGCAATCTTATAATCTGTTCAAATTTAAATACAAAAATTTAAAAAAAAAACCAAAAAGAAAAAAAAAGGGTGCTGAATTATAAGCTTTTGGATGAATAAGCAGAAAGGGATGGCTTATTGGTTTTAGAGTCTCATGGGAGACACTTAGGGTTTGGTTATTAAGCTTTGAAAAGCTTAAACTCATTGCCAAAAGCTTGGACAGGTTGTAAGTTCCATATTTATCCTTTTCAAATTCTTGCTTATTGCTATAGTAGAATAGCTTATTTGCCGCTTTTGTTGCTTAATTGTGTTTCTTATGCTTATTTATCTGCCTTTTATGCTTGTGTGTTATTTTTAATGCCTTTGTTGTAGTCTGCCAAATTTCTCTTTTATAGTGCTTGTTATCATCTTGCTTATTGTACTATTTGAGTGCTTATTTTTGCTTGCTTCTTGCTTATTTTTGATCACTAGTTGACTATTTGTCATATTTATTAAAAAGCTAAGCTTAAATCTCCTTAAAACAACTTTAAAATTGAACTTTCAAAGGCTAAAGGGGTGTTTGGCAAAAGAGGTAAAACGGGTCATTATGGGTTAAAAACCCATATGGGTCATTGGGTCACTTTTGGCAACCTTTTTTGAGTTAGTTTTAATCTATTTTACAAGCTTTTTAGTCTTTAAAACTGTTTTTGAGTTTATTTTATTAGTGTCCAAAACCTTGGTTTCCAAACTGTGGTCATAGAGCTTATTTGGTAAAGCTGTTAAAACCAGCTTAGGAGTATTGTTTTTTTTTGTATCTTTTTAGTGTCAAAATCAAATAGGTTAAGTATCTTTGGTTTTCTTTTGTCTTTGTCCAATTCTGTCAACTTAGGTTTAGTTTTTTTTAAGTCAAAAACTGTCTTTTTGTTCTTCAAATGTCAGTAGGTGAAAGTTGTCTTTAGCTCTTGGTCTTTTGTGCACAAGCTATTTTCAAGCTTGTCTCCATCTGTTTTTACTAGATTTCTAATTTTGAGCTTATTTAGTAGCTTATTTTATAGGCTGCACTTTGTCCCTTTTCCTTACGCAAACCACATCAGCATATGCTAATTGTGGACAACCCACTTCACACCCTTTTTCTTAGCTTGTTTTTGTTGCAGATCACCATCTTTTTGCTGATCTTAGAAGCCACTAGGACCCTCTTTAAGCTCATATAAGCCATTAAGCCCAAAGGTCACTCTAGGTGCTTAAAATCAAGCCCTAAAAGTTGTCCCTTGACCTATTGTATATGCAGTTTGTGCTTATGTGCTTATTGCTTCTTTTAAGCTTAACTGTCTGTTTCATTAGCTTATTTTTGTTGTAATCTGCTTATTAGATATAGGTGCAAATCTATCATTGCTTATTTCTTTCTTTAAATTGCTTTTTTGTCCATAAAAAGCCCAACAGTTTGCATTCATTAAGCCCTTAGTGTTAATAAAGTGTAAACTTCTACTTTCTTTTCTTATTTTCCATCTTATTGTTACTTTTCACAAAAAGTTGCTTTTTTAACATTTGCTTATCTTTGCTTATTTTATAAGTTTAAAAAAAAGAGAAAAAAAAAGCTTTACTAAAAAGAGAGGGGCCAGGACTCGAACCTGCGACCCTCCCTTTAAACACACACACTCTTAACACTGCGCCCTTGGGTCTTTTTCGTTAAGAACCCAAGGGCTTTAGTTATTATACACATTTGGTTCTTTTTATTACCAGCTTATTTTTAGCTTATTTCAGCTTATTTATAAGCCAATTTTTCTAGCTTTTATTTTCCTTAGATTAAGCATCTTTCAAGCTATTTTCCTGTATTTTTTGAGAATTTTCCAAATTAGTTAACTATTTTTTATAATTTATTTTCTTTTAATCTATTTTTTAATTATAATAAATTAAATAAAAATCGAAAAAATATTTTTCTTTTTAAGAAAATTTTATTTTATCAGTATGCATTTAGGAAAAATAGAAAAACTTTCGTAGGGTCGTTTTTGCAAAATCGTACTTTTTAAAGAACGAGATTTACCCCCGTTTTTGTTTTTCAGTTTAATTTCGTAATTTTTAGGTTTTTCTCAATCGTTTTTGCTTATTATTGATTAATTTAGCTTTCTAAACTCCTAAATCATTAATCCCATTCAAACTCCAATTTTCTGACTGTATCGATTTTCAAGCACAGCCTCGTTGAGGATAAACGACCCGGGAATATTCTATTCTACTTCTCGGTTTCATTGATTATTTTTAGATTATACTTATTATATATATTTTATTATATATTATATTATATATATAAAAGGTTTAGTTTAGGGACAATCAATTTTTGGCGCCGCTGCCGGGGAGGCTGTGAAATGATTTTCGAGTTTGACGATTAGTGTTTGAAGACCCTTCCCTCGTGAAGTTAAAATTCCCGTTTGTGAATATTTTCTTTTATTTATAAAAATATAAAACACAAAAATATTTTTCATTTTCTTTTTTTTAGTATTAGTATAAGATTAAAAATAAAAAATAAAAAAAAATAAAAAAATATCAAAAATATAAAAACATTTTCCTTAATTATCAATAAAAATCATCATCAATATAATGCTTTCAACTGAAGCATTATCATAATA
>BQNB010183702.1:0-12379 GCA_026074375.1 Tanacetum coccineum
CCCCCCAAACAAAGTGAAACTGTATCCCATTTGACCCAAAAAAAAACTTTTTCCCTTCATCCCGCCCCAAACTTAAGTTTTTCTAATTCTCTCAAGATTTTCTGTAACACTCAAAGGCACACGGAACATAAAAAACAGAGTAAAGTACATTTTTGGTCCTTGTGGTTTGGTGCGTTTTTCACTTTTGGTCCAAAATTTAAAAAACATTTTGGTTTTAGTCCAAAAGTGATACTTTTGTTTCACTTTCAGTCTAAAAGCACAATAGATAACACATATTTTCCTTGTTGCTAATGCACAATAGATAAACAAATTCTCAAAAACGTTACTACACAAGATAGATTTTAAATTCAATGCCTCAAAACACGAGAGCACAAACCCGAAAAACAAGAACAATACCCGTGCGTTGCACGGGTGGACGGTTATTTATAAGTTAGGAATTGTTATAACATCTAGAATAAAAAAAAACTTAATGAAGTTGAACTTTTTACTAATTAGGTTTCTATAAGTTAGGAAGCCTTTATAAAGATTCAAAAAGTTAAAAAATTAATGATAAAAAAATAAATGTCGTACCACAAACAACATATTGTACATCAACACTAACACTCAATACAAAAGCAATTATAAATTATAAAATCTGAAAATCCTAAGCATAGTGTAACTTGGTCATGACTTTCGTTTTATGTATTAGTTACGGAAAGATATTCCAAATTTTTTATTTTTTACTAACACTTGATTTACAAAAAAGAACAACTAACTAATTACAAAATATTCCACTAATTATAAAACAACTCACTAATTAGAACAAAACCATGCCTATGATGTTATCTAAAAATAAACCAACTCACTTGGACCAATTTATAAGCCCAACTCACTTGGACCAATTTATAAGACCTAATCATAAAAGCCCAACTCAATTGGACCAATTTATAAGCCCTAATCAATACTAAGGCCCAAGTCACATTATCATATGTTAAGTAAACATTTATACTCAACCGATATATATTCTAGGAAAATGAGTTTTACTTGGACACAACCATAATTTCCTCCAAGAAGTTTTGAAACACATGTGTTGAAATAAATTATAAAATCTAAAAATCCTAAGCATAGTGTAACGGATGTTATAGCCCCTTCTTGGTCATGACTTTCGTTTTATGTATTAGTTACGGAAAGAGATTCCAATTTTTTTAATTTTGACTAACACTTGATTTACAAAAAAGAACAACTAACTAATTACAAAATAGTCCACTAATTATAAAACAAATCACTAATCTTTCACTAATTAGAACAAAACCATGCCTATGATGCTATCTAAAAATAAACCACCTCACTTGGACCAATTTATAAGCCCAACTCACTTGGACCAATTTATAAGACCTAATCATAAAAGACCAACTCACTTGGACCAATTTATAAGCCCTAATCAATACTAAGGCCCAAGTCACATTATCATATGTTAACTAAACATCTATACTCAACCGATATATATTCTAGGAAATGAGTTTTACTTGGACACAACCATAATTTCCTCCAAGAAGTTTTGAAACACATGTGTTGAAATACAGTGTTGGTGTAAAAGGTTCTACCAATTCTCATATACGTGTTGAAATTCAGTGAGAAAATTAAACAAAAATAGGCTATAAATTAATTGGTCATACTTTTAAATCCATAAAATACAAATTGTTAGGCCATTAGGACTTTGTTTATATCTATGGATTTACAAAAATATACCATAGATTTTCATTATATTATACTCATAAAAATTCTAAATTTTGGGATTAATGTTGGACTTTTTTTGTTACTATTATAGAATGTGATCCATAACAGTAGAAACTAACTTCAAGCCCAAACAGTACGCATTCTTTTTCAACTGCTATTTAGCGACACTTTATCTGTCACAAAACTGTCACTAATCCGTCACTAATCTGCTTTCTCCTTCCTCCCATAGCATTTAGCGACAGTTAATCTGTCACTAATTCGTATACTCCTTCCTCCTATACTATTTAGCGACACTTTATCTGTCACTAATCTGTCACTAATGTGTCATATATTACTCCTTCCTCCTATGGTTTTTTGTGACGCTTTGTCTGTTACAAAGCTGTCGCTAATTCGTCACTAGAGTGCAACATTTTAAGAAAGGCTGATTGTAGTTAGGGTGATCATTGTCGAACTTGAGGTTTTCCAATTTATTTTTTTCCTAACAAAATATTATGATATATGTCAAAAAGATCCTAATGAATGAATTCATAAATAAAACTATGAAGTTTTAATCTTCTTTTTACTCTAAGTCATAAATAAAAACATAGGTTTATCCCAATTTAAATGATTCTAGTTAATTATAAATCATGTTAGAACATAAGGTTCTAAACTATTATGGTTTTTTTTTCTTTAACTATTATGAGTTATGTTGTCTGATTATCTTAAGGGAATACATAAGAGAAGTAGTATAATCATAACTTAAGGTTATTGTAATATTATTCATATCGGGATTTATCAAAACAATCACAAAGAACTTTAGGTATTATAAAATATATAGCAGATAACATGAGGGTAATTTGAAATTTGAATTAAATTCATTATCATAAAACTTGAGGTTTATAATAATAAATATAATCATAACATGAGGGTTTATGATATATTATAACAGATTGTGATTCACTATGAGGGAACATAAAGAATGAGGTTCTTAAACATATATGCTACATGATCTATTTCACTGTTACTAAATAATTGAATATCAAAGTCTCGAAAGAAATTACTAACTAAACTAATGATCAACAATCCAAAAACTCCAAAACAACTTTTGAATATAATGACATAACATTAAACCAAACCTGTGTTAATCACTTTGAGTAATACAAATTCCAGTGTTGGATAATAAAAGAAGTAATAACAATTATGAACAAGTTACGAAAATATGGGATACAGAATGAGTATTAAATTTATTGTTTGAGAATTACCTTTTTGCATTTTGAATGCATTTGAACCGTACAATGTAGTTGTCTTTTGGGATCGGTGGAGTAATCTTAAAAAACATTAACATTATAGTGAAACCCTTCATGGACTTCATGACCGGCAAAAAAGAACGTTAGTATTTCTCACAGTAAATAAATATTTTTAATAAGAACATAAAACGTGCCGATAAACAGTTTTCGTGAAATAATGAACAATTGACACATAAATGAGAAATGAATAGATAATCTTTATTATGAGATAGATTCTCCAACCTCTGGGTCTTCGAACTTGTGTTGCTTGAGATGAACCATTTGTATTATTACTTAATGGTGACACGTTTGTTGTAGATGATATATTTTGTGATGTTAGCAAAACATTAGGAGCACAAACTTGAGGAGGTTGAGATGAACCATGTATGTTAGTGATATCAGTTAAAGCACGTGCGTTTAAACGGGGGCGACCTACGGGTTTCCTAATGTGTGTTGCTTGAGATGAAGCATTTGTAGTAGTAAATGGTTGTCCTACGTTTGTTGTAGATGATAGGATGTTGGAGCGATAAACATTGGTGGAAGTTAATAGAGGAATAGAGGTTGATAACACATTTGTATTATTCCGTATACCTCTATTTGGAGATTGGTTTTCATTTGATTGGATCATTCTGATGATTAGCTACAACGGATATAAGTTATTTGATCAAGCAGTCTCATCATATGATTCTTATATAGTAAATGGGACATACAGATAATATCCATCAAATAAAGTATATAAAGGAATCTATTATACAGTGGCATACAATGTAGTTCTTGAAAAATTTGACTCATGACAACATTTTTGGTTTTAAGGGGCTGTTTGGATTGCAACAGTTTGGAGGGCTAATTGTAGGTAGGGTAATGTTTGGATATAAGCATTTATTAAAAATGGGTCATTTTTTTGGAAAATGGGTCAGTTTTTATAAAAGTGGTCAGTTGAATCAAAATGGGTCAAAATGGAGAAAATATGACTACACATTGAAAGTAAGCAACATATGCTTTACTGGTAATGGTTACTTAAAAATGGGTCATAATGGGTCACTTCACACAGTTTAAAAAAAATGGTTCACTTCACACAGTTTTATCAAATTTTATACAAAATGGGTCACTTCACAATCTTTTATAAAAATGGGTCAGAAGTTTAATGCATATGGACATATTTGCTTTAAGGGGCTGTTTGGATATATATACATCTTTAAACTGATGTTTGGATTGTAACAGTATAAAGGACTGATTGGAGTTAGGGGAATGCTTGGATTTAAGCTGTTTCCAAAATGGGTCAGTTTTATCAAAATGGGTCAATATCATTACAAACTGAAAGTAAGCAAGTGTAGTCAGTTTTATCAAAATGCATTTCAACTATGGGTTGAAAATTATAAAAGTAATACTAATGTTTTGGTTGGCTAATCATATATGAAGTTACTTTATGCAGATAAAGTATGAAAGACGTATAAGTAAACTATTTTTATGCTAAAATTACACTACATGGTATATGGTGCATAGAGTGGTCACTAACCCAAAAAAGGCTTTCACTAATATGGTATCATCTTAGTAGTACACTGAGTGGATGGAGTAGTCACTCATTGCTCAATAAAGGCTTTGCAACAAAGACTATAGTGTAAATCATATAAAAGGAACAAATATGTTTCACATATAACAACTGATAGCATGCATGAGACAATATTAAATAATCAATAAACTAACCTTTCAAAGAGGATCTAATTATTAAATGAGAGTAAATATGTATGAATGATGCACGGATCTTTCTTCCAACATTCAATAGCTGCACACGAATAGATGAAGATCAAAATAGTGAAACATTATTTGGCATTAAGTATATATTATGACTACAAACGTTTTTTTAAGAAAAGTGAACATACAACCTCAATCAAATAGGTAAAGTAAAAGAAGTATCAGAAGTGTATATATATATATATATTAATATTAACCTGATCATTTGAGTTTTTTGTTTTTGCACTTCAAAAGTGTATACTTATCTTGTATAACAAAACCTAAATACATTGTATCTGCAATTGACTCTATTCAAATATAAATTTTAAACTTCTTTTAAGTTTTTAAACATGCTTATCTTTTAATTTGTTGACATAATCAACAAACATGCTGGGACTTACGTATATACTGCTTTTTGCTACACAAAATGGCGCAAAAATAATTAAATTTTGAAGTTCCCGAGATTATATGAAGTTAGTTCACCATCAGATTCTACTTTATTCTACTTTATCTGAGTTGTGGTAAAAAAGGGCGCCAACTTCTGAAATTAAAAGTACAAAAACATACTCAAGTTTGTTGAATGAAGATATGTCACTATCAGATTCTATAATTATCTGACTTGTGGTATTTATCTTCACATGTTTGTGTAGAAAACATGCTAGTATAATCCAAAGGCAAAATTGTCAACTGAAAAACCTGATGGTCAATGTTCATATCCTTTTTCAACTTGAAGAACGTTCATATCCTTTTTCAACTTGAAGAATGTCAATTTTTGTAACTCCTCCATGTTATCAACGTCATCTTCTATAATATTTTATGGATCATCTTATAATGTATATAGAACAAAAGAAAAAAGGGTCATGCGTTCACATGAGATGCTACTATGGTACATACTTTGTGGCATTTTCTAACTAATATAGACATGTTAAAAGTAAACAGGATTGTTGTTACACAAACACAAATGATTATCTCAATTATTATCATTTGCAAACATCAGAAGGGTCATGATTATCTTGGCAAACACGAACACAAACACAAATGAAAGCTCTTGATTATCTTTTGCAAACAGGAACACAAAGAGAAATGAACTTTGAACAAACTATAATACTTATGAAAAGAACATCATTTACGTAATAAAAGGCAATGGCATTGATTTGTTTATTACACTTTATTGAAGAACACCTAATAAGAGACACAAAGGAAAAACATACTACAAAAGCAGTATGTGTACATGACGAAAATAAAAAACTAAAGACTACTAAGATAGTAGCCTAGCCATGCTTATGATGCTATCTAGAACTAAACCCACCCATCATCACTGTCATCTTGGTCACTATCATCTTCACCAAGGTCTTCTTCTTGGTCACTTTCATCAAACAATCCAAGGTATTCTTCTAGGTCACTTGATTCTTCATCATAGAATTCTTCTTGGTCACTTGAATCTTCATCAAATAAACGGCACAACCTTGTTCTTCCTGTTATTTTGATTTGGTCTTTCTTCCTTCGTTTAAAAGGTGCCATTGGGATATCCTCATTATCAGTTTCCTTCATGAAAAGTAAGAGTATGAGTGAATGCAGTATATGGTCACAAGAAAAACATAGGATCAGAAATAAGTATTTTGTTTTACTTACTGATTCTTGAAGTGTCAAGTTTATAACATTGATATTCTCAGATGCAACAACCTGTGGTTCAACTGTTGTTTCCTCAGTCTTGATTTCAACTTTATCTGGAAGAGCATCTACATCAATCACTTCATTCCATTTCCATGTTCTTAAGTTGTCTTCACGTTTCCTTTGTTTTGCCACTTCATTGTTGTTCGCCAAAGGTAGTGCCTGGAAGTGATTGTTTGCCATGTTTCTTGTAGTGAACTTGAAGTGCCTGGAAGAAGGGTTGAAGGTGATGTGTAGTGTGAATTTCAGGCTTGTTTATATAGGGCAAAATGGGCGCCAACTTCAACTTGAAAGTACATAATAATATGGAAGTTTGTTGCATGAGGATATGTCATTATCAGATTGTGGTACTTTGTGGTACTTATCTTCACATGGTTGATAAAAAAACGTGCTATAATCCAAATGTATATCTTGTGAACTGAAAAGCCTGAAATGTAGCATGAGTTTAAGTGGTCTAGATTAATTTCAATGTCAATTTATGCGGTTAAGATTATGTTCCTGGTATATTTTTTTCTCTTTGTATCGCCAACAAGGAATAAGTAGAATACTACAAGATTATATTTGCGCTTTTGTTCAACTTTGTGAGTTCGTGCATCAAGAACACAAAGAAACAAACTTTAATCTTCAAGGTTGATTTCGAAAAAGCATATGATTCGGTCCGGTGGGATTTTCTTGATGAGGTCCGTTAGAGCGTGAGAGACTAACGCTGCAACGGACCGATAACTGTGAAAGGCTAATATTTTGTTAAATTGCTAAAAATAAATAATAATAAGTTACGTCGTTACTTAACAACCCCAATAACTATTTTTTTGTAAATTGTTAAAAAAACTAACGATCGTTATTTAACAGCGTTAGTGGGGGGAGGGAATTTGGATTTTTTTTCAAAGTGAGGAAGTTTTGTAATTTGACCTGTATTGCGATGGAGGTTATTTTGGTAAATACCCGATGGGTAATATTTCATAAATACCAACGGGTTGGGAAGTTTTCCCGAGTCCCGAACGGAGCGTTTTTTTCCGGGTCAGTTAAACTGGTGGGTTATGTGAGGTGGTTCCGTGTCGTTTATAGACCCGGTGTTTGCGGTTTAGACATCCTAGTAATTGTATAGTTTTATATAATTATAAAGATTTTTAAGGTAATTGATCATTTTTACATATTTTCTAATCATGTTAATTTTATCTAATGACGTGGTATCTTTTTCCTAGGGGTGTTTAAAAATGACAAATCGAGCCATACCGCCATCCGAAACCAAAGAAACCTACTCCACTCCTGGTTAAATATAATCTCATAAACTTCGTCTGATTTGCAAGTTTGACAAAAGCATATAGCAATCGATGATGTTTATGTCATTGATCAATTAGCATATCTCATATAAAATGCGTGAACTGATTTCTCTAAGCCTTAGATGTGAATCTAATCGAATTGTCATAACAGCATTGAATCAACGTTCTTGTTGGTCATTTCCGTGCTTCCATCAGTTCTTGGCATTGCAGAGTTTGATGAACTTGTCACCTGTGACTAATCAATATCTGTTTGTCACTGCAACTCTACCGGTGGATCTATACAATAAGCTCGTGGAAAACTTTCCTGATTGTGAATCTATCATGTGTCATGGCATGCACCGTACAAGCTCTGGTCTTGAGGAGATACATCTCTTTAAACATAGGATGACATTTGTAGCATGCTATAAGAGTGCATTTGTGATTTACACCTTTTCTTTATTGACATAAATGTCTTGGTCTAGAGTCCAGCTATCGTTCTAACTCCTAAGATCTGAATGATTATATTTCTACTCACGAAGAAATTTTTTGGAGTTAGACATCTACCTGTTTATATCTGTATCATGTGCACCTACATGAAAAGTGAAAACTAACTGTTTCTTGGTATGTTGATCTGCAGACTTTTCTGGTTTTAGTATTCACATGTTCCAAACTTCGACCCAATTCCTGCTAGTTAGTTAATATACACATATTGTTATCACAAACAACTAGCAAACACGTATGCACAATTTAAAAACATATATGCACAATTTAAAACTTATATCTATACATTTTTCCTTATTTTTGTTGGAATATGTCCATCGTAAATAAATATATGTCCGAATTATTTATTCGAGCCTAAGGGGACGCACACGTTAATACGTAAACAATGTTTAAATAGTGTTTTAAGTAAACAATAATTAATATATTAGTTATAAGTTTAAATGTTAAACATAAGAGACTAATATGTAAATCGAGAAAAAGGAAAGTGGGGTCCCCCCCTCCCTTTGTAACCGGCCATACACACACCCCTTGGTGGGCTTGGGCTTGATTTCTTTTCCTCCAAGATTTCTAGCACTATATAAGGAGGCCTTGGGGTGCATTTAGGGATATATGTGTGTGTTTTTATGTGATAATAATCCCTAAATCTATCCCTCTCTCCCTCCTTGTATTCGGCTAAAACAAACACTCTTAGGGTTTTGTTTTTCTCTTTTCTCAAGTATTGATTAGATCAAGACTTGCGATTATTGTTTACTTACACTATTAGTACTAGCATACTTCATTGTTTGCTACGAACATATTGTGTGTGAAAGCTTAGAGGGATCTTCTTTTAGATCTTGGGGTTTCATGCGTTGTTATTATACACACGCGTATATTGAAGACGGAGTTGTCGATTACCTCTTAACGGTGTATCGATTCGAGCTAAAAGGTACATATCTTCAGTCTCTTCTTAATTATTGTATTCTACATGTAATCTATTTATTCCGCTGCGTACTCGTGATATTTAATTGTTAATAGATCTAAAACCCAACAGTGGCATCACGAGCCATCGTGTAGAATCTTTAATTACAAGGAATTAAAATTGGACAAATAACGGTTTATTGATTAATTTTAAATGCCCCGATGGGCGTTTTATGTTAAAAAGATTTGATCTTGATAGTTAATAAAATTAATTAGACGAGATCTAGGTTGTATGCAATTTTATAAATCTTGATGTATTAATTGTTAATTGATTTAAGATTTGGTTATTTGTTAATAAAGTTAATTGTTAATTGGTAAGATCCATGATAAAATCATGCAAATTTATCATGGAATGATATTAGATATTAAAAATCTTGTTAATTGTTAAAAGATTTGGTTTAAATATGATCTAGATTCACATAAATTTTAAATATTAGACCCTTATTATTGAATCAATGGGGCCTAAAATTGTTAAAAGATTTATGTGCTATGTGGTGTATATTTGTATAAGGCTTACGCAATCGACTTTGTCGATGTATGTGGCCGAAGTTTATAGGACGAAGGAGCCTTATACGAATATATGCATATTTTAATTATTAGATAATTAGGATCATATTTAATGTTTGCATGCCTTAATTGTTAAGTGAGTTTAAATAAATGTTATTTAGTTTAGTTAATGTTTATATTTATTATTTTAAGTTCTTGACTTGTGAGAAAATAAAAGGGTTTTTTCGAAAACAAATATAAACATGACTAATGATTATCGAAATAAGATTTATTATGGACAATATATTGCAAAAAGTCAAAAGTGGATTCGGCTTACATCCGATATAAAATCTTCCATGTATAGACTAGCAATTTATAGTTCATATTGTGTTTCCAAAATTAAAGATTTTTTATAAAGATAAACCGAACGCTATGGACGCATGGGAGGTACGGCTCATCCACTAGAACAAACTATAAGAGTAGTTTAAGGCGGAGTGGTCAACATTCCTAATGAACTCAGGTTTTTAATATGCTTCGCGCTGACCTGGTTCTCCGCTTCTTTGCGCGTTCGATTGGAGTTACCGTGAACCATGGCATGTCACTACAGTGTTATTTTTTTGAAAAAGGCATAACTCCTTAAATTTGGAAACACGTTGAATCGTCAATTTTTAAGGTCTCACTATTTATGTATAAGATACGATGATAATAGGTGATACCGTAATAATAACTTAATTGAGTAAAAGTTTTTATTAAAATAAAATGTTACGAAGTTGTTTGCATGCTTCTTCGTACATATTTGACACGTCAAATAAAATACCCTTTTTCAACTAAGTTATTGCCATCCAATTTGTAAAAACACTTGTTGATTGCTCTTTACCGATGCGTGAGACGCATGTAGATTTGCAGTCACAAGGTAATTATACGCTTTTCCGTGAGACGGTGAGTGTCACATAATTACAGTTTTGAAATTGGACGACTTAGCGTTGTTGTGGTTAGACCTGTTAACACGAGGCATAGATGGGATAAAACATGCTTACTAGATATTATTGTAATAAAGTAAGTCCCATTCGGTTTAGGAGTTGCAAAAGTTGTGAACTATCAATCATTGATTACCTTTTGAATGCACCATCACTAGCAGATCAACTGATGCGGTGGTGTATGTCAAGTTGGGTCCTAACCTTAGAAAATTAATGTTTATTTTCAATAAACAAGGGTAATTAATTTTCTTCAAGGAGTATTATCCAAAATACTAATACTTGAACTTTAACTTTTATGTTTTCAGATGGCACTACCTGCTCAAAACATAAACCATTCGGCTTTCAGGTCGATGTTTGATAATGAAAAACTTTCTGGTACTAATTTCAATGACTGGTTCGCTCGACTTAAGTTAGTCTTGAGAGTCGAGAAGAAAATGCACATCATTGAACAGCCTTTACCTCCTCCCCCTGCGCCCATTTCTGAACCAAATGTTGTGGCAGAATGGACAAAGCAATACGATGCTCATACTGAAATTGCTTGCCTTATGCTTGGAAGTATGACTCCGGAATTGCATAGGCAGTTTGAATTGTACTATCCGTACGATATGATTCAGGAGCTTCGATCCATGTTTGAAAAACAAGCTGGAGTGGAGAAATTTGATTTAATCCAATCTTTCCATGCTTGCAAACAAGAGGAAGGTAAACCAGTTGCTGACTATGTCCTTAAAATGAAAGGATATGTGGAGAAACTGGAACGCCTCGGTTATGTGTTACCGCAAGATATCACAGTAGGCTTGATCCTTAATGGCCTTACTAAAGATTTTGCGGGATTTGTAAGCAATTACAAAATGCATAACATGGGGAAGACAATTGGTGAAATTCATGCTATGCTTATGGAGTATGAAAAAAGTTTACCAAAAAAGGCTGAAACACCTCAAGTAATGATGATTAAGAAAGGTAAAATCCAGAAGGCCAATAAGAAATCGCTTAAAGTAAAAGGCAAGGTTATAGGAAAGGGAAAAGATAAGAAGGTTTATGTCCCTAAGCCTACAAACCCTAAGCCTATTGCTAAAGAGCGCCCAGCTAAGGATGATGCCTGCCACCACTGTAAGGAGGTAGGACATTGGAAACGGAACTGTCCGGTGTATCTTGCTGAGTTGTTGAAGAAAAAGAAGCAAGTTGGCGACGCCAGTTCTTCAGGTATCTTCATGATAGAATTATTTTCTTTACCTAACTGTAACTCCTGGGTGTATGACACTGGATGTGGTACTCATATTTGTAACACGAAACAGGGATTTAGGATTGAAAAGAAGCTGAAACGAGGAGCTCTTTACTTGTACGTGGGCAATGGAGTTCGTGAACAAGTAGAGGCAATTGGAAGTTATGACTTGGTTTTACCTAATGGCTTAGTAATTTGTTTAGACAATTGTCATTATGCACCTTCCATTATGAGAGGTGTTGTTTCAGTTTCACGTTTGGTTGACAATGGATTTGTTCAAAAGTTTACTGATTATGGAATTTCAATTTCAAAGAATAATGTTCTGTATTTTAATGCTGTTGCTCGTAATGGTGTTTATGAAATTGATATGCATGATCTTGTACCAAACAATAATTCTATCTATAATGTTAGCAACAAAAGAGTCAAACGAAACTTAGACTCTACTTATCTATGGCACTGCCGTCTTGCTCATATAAACAAGAAACGTATTAAACAGCTGCAACAAGATGGGCTGTTAAAGTCAACGGATGATGAATCTTTTGATCAATGCGAATCTTGTTTATCTGGCAAGATGACAAAGAAACCTTTTCCTCACAG
>BQNB010183703.1:0-12379 GCA_026074375.1 Tanacetum coccineum
TAGTTTATTAAGGAAACCCTAATAACTATTTTTAACACATGTGATACTTATAATAATGTCCAAAATCATCCATAGTCCTTATAAATTTATTGTAACAAGTTTAACAATTTACTTTCCATTATTTTCACATGTGAAGATTAAGAAACCTTATAAAACCCTAATTTGTCCTAAACATGTTTATACTTAATCAATATGTTAACATACTTTTATTTTTACTTTTCCATGATATATAGGACCATATGACATAAGAATAAGTGTATAAAATCATAAACATAAATAATAACTCATTTTACATATTAGAAAGTCATTAGTGGTGATTATGGCTATATTTAACATGTAACACATAAAATTATAAGAAATAAAAGTATGAAGGATTTAAGAAAACCTTAGTAATGATGTAAGAGATGTGAAATAAGTTCTAAACCCGTGTTTAGATTCAAAATCAAGCTTTCAAGCTTATAACCCTAGATTAGGTTTCCAAAACCCTAATCTTTCCTTTTTCTTCTTATTACTTGCAAATGATGAACCAAAGCTTGCAAACACCTTAGAATACCTTAAGTATGTTGTGTAAAGGGTTGTATAATCTTGGAAAATCAAAGTGTGGATTGTGTATTAAAGGGGTATTGTGCCGTGAGTTTTGGGATAAGAAAGGAAGAAAGAAATGAATTTTGCATGTAAAGATTTAAGGTAAAGATTACTCATGCATGCATGGCTATTTATAGTATAAATATCTCCCTAACTTAACCATGGTTACTTTCTAACCCTAGGTTAAAGTTAGCATGACAAGTTGATAAAGGTGTAAGAGTACCTTTATCAAATATCTAGATATTATGGAAAGTGATGAATACTTGGTCTCATCCTTAGAATTTCGGCATAATGCATGTATATGTGATGTTATTTTAATTATTTTGAGTATTGGGTATAATCGTGGGTATTCGTTTAGGCGTAGTTAGGTTTTAGAACTTCCGGGTATGCCTAAACGTATTTTATTATGAAACGTAAGCATTTTACGTAGCCAATAAAAATAAGATGAACAAAGTTATTTATTATCCTCATAATAATCATATAACACTTGCTTTGAAGTAAACCATTTAATTGTTTTAATGCCCGTCTTACATTGTATGATCATTTTCAGGTTACCCGCGATTAAACTTAAAGTGTACGGTTTAATAGTAAAACGCGTAAAACCCTAAAAATAATTAGTGACTTACATAATGTCATACACTGACCTAAAATACGAGGTGTTATAGTCTCCCCCCCTTAAATGAACCTTGTCCACAAGGCATAACACACAAAAGGCAACTAAAGATGAACGACGGTGCCGTCTTGGTGAAGATGTGTGGATATTTCATTTTCGAATTATCTTCACTTTCCCATGTAAACACAGGACCTCTCTTGGAGTACCATCCCGAAAAAAACCTTATTAATGGTATAAAACGGCACGCTTTAACGATCACTTCATCGATCTGTGATCTCTATACTCCTCGACAAACTGAAGCTTGTCTTCAAAATAAGTCCACATCCAACGGAACGGCTTTAAGGATCGTCGGCAAAACCTTCTTTAAGTTGTACACGGAAATGTATAATGAACTCTGCTCAGCTCTTCATGAATCCGAGCTTGTATGCAACGTCTCCAACCCTATATATTACCTTGAAAAGGCCAACAAACCTGGGATTTAATTTCCCTCGTTTGCCAAAACGTACAACCCCTTTCCAAGGCGAAACCTTGAGCATCACTTTATCTCCAACCTCAAACTCCACGCTTACCTTCAAAATCAGCGTAGCTTCTTTATGTCTATCACAAGCGGCTTGCATCTTTGCCTTAACTTGAATGATTGTCTCAGTCGGTCTCGTTGAACTATCTCTGTACCGGTGAGTTAGAACTTCCTCCAACTCAGCCAACAAACAGGGCGAGCGACATTAGTTCTACCGTAAAGTCCTTCAAAGGGTGCAGCCTTGATGCTAGCAAGGATAACTTATACTGTATGAAAACTCTACCAATGGCAAATGAGTTTAATACCCAACCATTTCCAAAGTCGATATCACAAACAAGCTCTAAGCATATCTTTGAGAGTTTGAATGGTCCTCGCTTTGTCCATCAGTTTGCGGATGATATGCCGTACTCATATCTAAACTTGTACCCAAGCTTCTGAGAGCGACCTCCAAAATTTGATAGCGAACTAGGGTCACATCACAAAATAATCCGAGACCAGTATCCAGCCTTGTTACACTTCCTTCAGTACAATCTTGCTAGTGTCTCAGAGGGATTAGTTTCTTTCATGGGTATAAGATTGCTGACTTGGTAAGACGGTCACGATTACCCAAATGGTGTCATTACCCTTTGTGTGACCTAGGAAGCTTTGTGACAAAATCCATCGTGATATTGTCCCCACTTCCATTGAGGATCTCAAAGGTTGTACCAGCAACCCTGATTTTCTCTGATGTTCGGTTGCCATGACCTTAGCACAGGTCAAGCACTTGCTAACATAATAATGGCTATAATCAGCTTTTCCATAAAGGGCCACCATATAGCTTCTTATATCTTGATACATTTTCTCGGAATCTGGATGATAGTAATACTTCGACTTGTGGTACTCGTTGCATGATCACATCCGTAAATCGCATAACAAGGTAACCAACTCCTTGCCATTGAGGCAATAGGTTCCCATCCGTACGAGGTTCCAACTTTTCCGTTCTAATTGAGCCTCTGGATATATTAGCATTTTTCCAAGTTAGCATAACCTCTCCAACATCCTCACATCTTGATGTTTTCTGGTTCCGTGCTTCATGATCTGAGCATTTAAGATTTGCTTAGGGAGATCCAAGCCAAAGTCATACTAAAGCTCTAACTCTTAAAACGTTGGTTCCCGTCTTTCCTGCTCAAAGCATCAGCAACACATTGCCTTCCCTAGGTGATAACAATATCGCAATCGAATCACTCAGCAACTCTAACCATCGGCGTGTCTCATGTTCAATTCCTTTGATTAAGAATATGCCCTGTAAGCTCTTTGATCCAGCTGAACACCGTACACATTGTACCAGACAGATAAGTGTCTCCAAATCCTCAGTAGCGAAACTACTGCTCCCAAGTTCTAATCATGATTAGTATAGTTTTTTTCCTCATGGACTTTAAAACTGCGTGACAGCATAAGAAATCACCTTTTCTCTTTGCATCAACACAGCGCCCAAACCCTTCTTTGAAGCATCGCAGTATACGATAAAATCTTCACTTCCTTCGGGTAAAGCCAGAATTGGTGCACTACACAACTTCTGCTTTAATAGCTGGAACGCTGTTTCTTGTTTGTCACCCCACTCAAACTTGACCTTCTTTTGAGTGAGCTTCGTCATTGGTTTGGCAATCTTTGAAAACCCTTCAATGAATCGCCGATAATACCCAGCAAGACCTAAAAACTGACGAATCTCCGTTGGTGTCTTAGGAGATGCCCAATCTTTAACGGATTCGATCTTGGCTGGATCTACGTGAATGCCTTTATTATCAATCACGTGACCGAGGAACTGTACTTTGGGAAGCCAAAATTCACACTTGGAAAATTTTGCATACAACTCCTCTTTCTTTAACAATTCCAATATTATCTTCAGATGCTCTTCATGCTCTTGCTTGCTCTTGGAATAGATCAAAATATCGTCAATAAAGACAATTACGAATTTGTCCAGATAAGGTTTGCACACTCGGTTCATGAGGTCCATAAACACAGCAGGTGCGTTGGTCAAACCAAATGGCATAACCTGAAATTCAATCTCCTATCATTCCTAACAATGTTGAAAAAGACAATCATGACTTAGATGTTGCACACATGAATAACGATCCATTCTTTGGTATTCCAATTCCAAAAAATGATTATGAAGTATCTTCTTTTTCGAACGTTATTCCCACCATTGTGCACATTGCTACTCGTAACTCAGAACACGTTACCAAATAGTCCAAGGATCATCCTTTATACAACATCATCGGTGAACTCAAAAGACCTGTTTTCACAAGACTCCAACTCCATGAACAAGCCTTATTTTGTTACTATGATGCCTTTCTCACATCAGTTGAACCAAAGAACTATAAAGACACATTAACTCAAGCATGTTGGATTGAAGCAATGCAAGAGGATCGGAATGAATTTGAACATCTTGAAGTCTGGGAACTCGTTCCTCGTCCAGATAAAGTGATGGTTATTACTTTAAAATGGATCTACAAGATGAACTTTTAGGAGGAATTCTAAAGAACAAGGCTTGTTTGGTTGCTCGTGGTTACCGTCAAGAAGAGGGAATTGATTTTGAGGAATCCTTTACTCTTGTGGCTAGACTTGATGCTATTCGAATTTCCTTACATATGTTGCTCACATGAATATAATCGTCTACCAAATAGATGTTAAGACGGCATTCATGAACGGCATTCGGCGCGAAGAAGTTTATGTCAGCCAACGAGACGGGTTTGTGGATCAAGATAATTCGAATCATGTGTATAAGCTTAAGAAGGCTCTCTATGGGTTAAAACAAGCTCCTCGCGCGTGGTATGATCTATTATCAAAATTTTTACTCTCTCAGGAATTCTCTAAAGGAACCGTAGATCCCACATTGTTCATCAGAAGACAAGGCAAAGATATTCTCCTGGTATAAATCTATGTTGACGATATAATCTTTGCGTCTACTACACCTGAATTATGTGACCAATTTTCAAATATAATGTGTTCAAAGTTTAAGATGTCGATGATGGGCAAAATATCATTTTTTTATAGGATCACAAATTTCACAAAGGTCCATAGCACTTATAAACCCGTTCTAATAATGTCTCTAGAATCTTTAAAACAATGGTATGGAATCTAGTGACCCCGTGGATACTCCCATGGTGGAGAAATCCAAACTAGATGAAGATACACAAGGGAAAGCCGTTGACCCTACACACTACCGTGGAATGGTGGGCACCCTTATGTATCTCATAGCCAATAGACCAGACCTTACATTTTGTAACACCCCGCTCTGATAAAGAGACAAAGCATCACATTATGGTGTCAAATCAGAACATATATAAAAGCAAGCGGAAGACTTTATTAATCAAAATACCAAGTCATAAAATAAAATGACTTCCAACAGTATTAAATTCCAACAAAGTCAAATGAAAGAAATCTTCAAAAGGAAAGGTCTTAAAACATAAATCCAAATAAAAAGGGTTCTTCTAAAGGTGGGTCCTCTAAAAGCTCCTACTCTCAACACTCATATCCCAGCTTCCCGCTTAGTACCTGCCGCAGGAAAAGAAAACGCGGCTGAGCTAACGCTCAGTGAACAGATATAATAATAATAATAATAACGGAAATAAAACGAAGGTTTAAACGAAACGAATATCGAGAACCTGCCAAACAAATGCCAAACGATATATATAGATCAATGAATAGGATGGGAGTAATCAAAGGAATGCCCACGAGCCCAAACAAATGTCTAAACATGATACATGAATAGACCCTAAACAAATAATCATAGTCATAATCAATGTACACATGCAAGCTCCTCCCGTGTACCAAATGTGATATGGGGTGTATTGCACACACACAACTATTCACCTAAACTAAACGGAACAAAGTACCTAGGATGCATCCATACGCTCCCTGCAAAACAAATATATATATCCATATACACAAGCACTATAGCGAGTGTACGAACATATATAATCAAATCATAATAAGTGCACTACAAAAGGAACCGACCTGGACTAATCATACTGCACAATAGTGTCATAAGCCATTGTGCAACAATGACATGGTCATAGAGGTACCGTCCATGGACTAAAAACAAATGAGCTCGGGCAAGATTAAAGCAAAGATATAAGTGAACAAGTTTTCAAATATTCTAAATTAGAAACGAAATCCTAGTAGCATATCCAAACAAGAACCAACAGATAACATACAGACGAATATCGAAATAAACAGATTTCAACATCAAACGAACATGATTACGGATAGCAACTCAAAGAAATATCAAACGAATATCAAATAGATCAAGTAGCCAAACAAAAGAGAATGATGTGTCCTTACTAAAAAGGACGGAATATCTCTACCTTAACGAATAAGCAATCAGAGAAAAATGAACACAAAAGCAAGAGATCACAACACCTTCAGCGAATCTACAAGAATCATGATTACCATAGATTACATATATTTTTTTAAGTAGTTTTACACATGATCTTACCATAAATAAAGTTTACTTGACCTAATTAAGGTTTCCAAAAATTTCAGATTTTGACTACTTATTCAAGGTAAGTTCTCATACATAAATGACCCATAAAAGCATCTTCTGAATTACACCAAAAATTACAAAGGTTTCTACATATGTCTAATACACCCATGATCATTGGTTTAATTTATTTCCATGTTTAAGTATCCCTTTGAGACCCGACTGTTAACCAAAACTGACTCTGAATTTTTTGAACCGTGCAAAACTTGAAAGGTTGACGCGTAAAATCCCAACTTAGACACCTCAAAACCTTTGTAGTTTTTATTAATAACAAACATTTTAATGATCATCTTAGGGTTTCATAACTGTAATTTAAACATTTTAATTAGATTATACCTAGAGAAATTGACAACCTATAGAACATAAACACATTATTTCTTACAATCTTTTAGGTTTTTATGAAAACTTTTACATATGTAATCATGGTGACAACAAGAATGATACAAAATCAAGAATTACCTATGGAATGAGAGAGGAGTACAAGACCAAACACCAAGAACACCAAGAAACACCAAAGATGAGATCAAAACCACACCAAGAACACAAAAACTTCAAGGATTACCCAAAAAACACCTAAACCTTTTTCTTGCTTGAAGCTTCTATGGAGGAATACACAAAATTACGGAGTAAGAATTTTGAGAGAATAATGGTGATGGAAGGGTGAATGTGGCCTGCCTTATAAAGAGAAAAAGAAGGGACAAGATTTTCTTAGAACTTAAGGAGTTTACAAGACATTTGCTTAAACCTTTTACACTCTTTTGCTATAAAAATAAAAGATTTGGTGTATCAACACCATCATATGGCCGGTCATTTAACTCAAAGAGGGGGGACAAAATATATTTTTTCCTATTTTAAAGATTACACAAAATACTTGCTAAAACTTTTTAATACTTATCCCTTAAAATAGGTTCTTTTATAAAAAAAGTAAATATACAAAATAATCAAAATTACTAAATATATGTATTTTTTAAATATGGGGCCGGCCATATATATTATGTACATTTATAAGTATTATATATAATATATATATATATATAGATATATATATAAATATAACAAAATACCTTTATGTTTATAATCTTTATAAGTTCCCCAAAAATATAACCTAAGGTTTTAATATTCAAATACTTATTAATAAACTTTATGTTATATTTAAAATTACCAATTTGAAATGAAATTCAAATTTTGGGTTTTACAACTCTTCTCCTCTAAAAAGAAATTTCCGTCCTCGAAATTAAGATAGGTAGATAAATTCAGGGTTATTCAGATTACCAAAGATGACACGATTGGTATGACAAACGATATGGGCGCGATGAACACTCAACCGATTCATACCAAGACTAATATCGAAGTCACGAATTTCTAAGGGAAGCAAATTAGCAAAACGAATCTTATTATCAAAATGAAGCGGACAGTTCTGATATTCGTGGCTAAACTTTTCATAGGCGTAGATATCGAGAAGGTATAATTGAGTAGCATAGGGAAGATTCTAAGGTGTTTAGTAAATGAAACAGAAACCGGCAAAATGTGTTGTACCCCGTATCAACATAAACAAAAACAGCACGACCATTCAAGAAGAGAGTTCTCGAAACGAAACCTGAAGAGTTAGCCGCCTATCCTTGTCAAGAAAATACCTCGGTTCAACAGAATGAAACAGCGAGACCAATTTAAAGTTTAGATCAAAATACAAAAGGAAAGCGATCATATCAAAGGAAACCTAATGTCTACTCAATCCTCACATGTCATAACCTAGGTTCTACATGGCGTAAACTGGCTCTGATACCATAACTGTAACACCCCGCTCTGATAAAGAGAAAGCATCACATTATGGTGTCAAATCATAACATATATAAAAGCAAGCGGAAGACTTTATTAATCAAAATACCAAGTCATAAAATAAAATGACTTCCAACAGTATTAAATTCCAACAAAGTCAAATGAAAGAAATCTTCAAAAGGAAAGGTCTTAAAACATAAATCCAAATAAAAAGAGTTCTTCTAAAGGTGGGTCCTCTAAAAGCTCCTACTCTCAACACTCATATCCCAGCTTCCCGCTTAGTACCTGCCGCAGGAAAAGAAAATGCGGCTGAGCTAACGCTCAGTGAACAGATATAATAATAATAATAATAACGGAAATAAAACGAAGGTTTGAACGAAACGAATATCGAGAACCTGCCAAACAAATGCCAAACGATATATATAGATCAATGAATAGGATAGGAGTAATCAAAGGAATGCCCACGAGCCCAAACAAATGTCTAAACATGATACATGAATAGACCCTAAACAAATAATCAGATAGTCATAATCAAATGTACACAGGCAAGCTCCTCCTGTGTACCAAATGTGATATGGGGTGTATTGCACACACACAACCATTCACCTAAACTGAACGGAACAAAGTACCTAGGATGCATCTATACGCTCCTTGCAAAACAAAGTTATATCCATATACACAAGCACTATGGCGAGTGTACGAACATATATAATCAAATCATAATAAGTGCACATACAAAAGGGAACGCCATGGACTAATCACACCGCCACATATAGTGTCATGCCATTGGTGCATCAATGACATGGTCATGGTACCTCCATGACTAGATACAAATAGCTCAGGCAAGATTAAAGCAAAGATATAAGTGAACAAGTTTCGAATAATCCAAATATGGAAACGAATCTAGTAGCATATTCCAAACAAGAACCAACAGATTCATACAAACGAATATCGAATCAAACGGATTGTCAACATCAAACGAGTCATGATTACGGATAGCAACTCAAAGGAATATCAAACGAATATCAAATAGATCAAGTAGCCAAACAAAAGAGAATGAAGTTTCTTACAAAAGGACGAATATATTATCTTAAAACGAAATAAGCAACGGAGAAGAAATGAACACAAAAGCAAGAGATCACAACACCTTCACCGAATCTATAAGAGCCATGATTACCATAGATTACATATCTTTTTTTAAGTAGTTTTACACTTGATCTTACCATAAATAAAGTTTACTTGACCTAATTAAGGTTTCCAAAAATTTCAGATTTTGACTACTTATTCAAGAAAGTTTCCCATACATAAATGACCCATAAAAAACATCTTCTAAAATTACACTAAAAATTAAGAAATAGAGTTCTACATATGTCTAATACACCCATGATCATTGGTTTAATTTATTTCCATGTTTAAGTATCCCTTTGACCCTTGTTACCCAAAACTGACCCGAATTTTGACCTGGTAGAACCTTTGAAAAGTTGACGCGTAAAAACCCAACTTAAACAACTCAGAAAATTCTAAAGAAAATCGTGAATGTAACTAATATCATTAATATTTACCAAATAAAATTTTAGAAGCTAACTCCTTACGTTTTCGAATTAAAAAACACACTACAACTCGAATTTTTCGGAGAGAAATTCCCAGATATCGACACTTAAATCTTATAAATCAAAAATTCGACTTCACGGCCTCCAATTGACATGGGCCACGGATTTTCCAAAAACTAGACTTTTTGAATTTAACTTTAGGCTCAAGAATCATGTTAAAACCAATTTTTATCATCAAGATATACCCCGTTGAACATGACCTAAAACTCTACCCAGAATTATTAACCATGAAATTCCTAATTAACATCCATCAAAACTAACCCTAGGGTTTCTAATCATGTATTTTTATAATAACACATTAATGATCATCTTCCGGGTTTCATAACATGTAATTTAACCTTTTTAATTAGATTAAACCCTAGAGAAATTGACAAGAACATAAACGATTGAAGCAATGCAAGAGGAGCTTAATGAATTTGAATGTCTTGAAGTCTGGGAACTTGTTCCTCATCCAGATAAAGTGATGGTTATTACTTTAAAATGGATCTACAAGGTGAAACTTGATGAATTAGGAGGAATTCTGAAAAACAATGCTCAACTGGTAGCTCGTGGTTACCATCAAGAAGAGGGAATTGATTTTGAGGAATCCTTTGCTCCAGTGGCTAGACTTGATGCTATTCAAATTTTCCTCGCATATGCTGCTCACATGAATATGATCATCTACCAAATGGATGTTAAGACGGCATTCTTTAATAGCATTCTGCGCGAAGAAGTTTATGTCTGCCAACCAGACGGGTTTGTGGATCAAGACAAACTGAATCATGTGTACAAGCTTAATAAAGCTATCTATGGGTTGAAACAAGCTCCTCACGCGTGGTACGATCTTTTGTCGAAGTTTCTACTCTCTCAGGAATTCTCTAAAGGAACTGTGGATCCCACATTGTTCATCAGAAGACAAGGCAAAAATATTCTCATGGTACAAATCTATGTTGATGATATAATTTTTGCGTCTACTACACCTGAACTATGTCACCAATTTTTAAAAATAACGTGTTCAAAGTTTAAGATGTCGATGATGGGCAAAATATCATTTTTTCTTAGACTACAGATTTCACATAGTCCCAGAGGCATCTTTATAAACCAGTCTAAATATGCTCTAGAATCTTTGAAAAAATATGGTATGGAATCTAGTGACCTCGTGGATACTCTCATGGTGGAGAAATCCAAACTGGATGAAGATACACAAGGGAAAACCGTTGATCCTACACACTATCATGGAATGATTGACACCCTTATGTATCTTACAGCCAGTAGACCATACCTTACATTTTTTGTATGCATATGTGCCCGGTATCAGGCAAAGCCTACCAAAAAGCACTTACGTACTGTAAAAAGAATCTTTAAATACCTAAGAGGACCCGTTAATAGGGGACTATGGTATCTAAAGGATTCTTCTATTGCTCTAACAGCTTATGCAGACGCTGATCATGCGGGCTGCCAAGATACTAGACGAAGTACATCTGAAAGTATGCAATTATTAGGAGAAAGGCTTGTTAGCTGGTCATCAAAAAGGCAGAAGAGCGCTGCGATATCCAGTACAAAAGCTAAATATATTACCTTGTCTGGCTGTTGTGCTCAAGTCCTTTGGATGAGATCACAGCTTACCGACTACGGCCTTGGATTCAATAAAATTCCAATGTACTGTGATAAAAAAAAGCGCTATTGCCTTATGCTGCAACAATGTTCAACATTCTCGATCCAAACATATTGACATCAGATTCCACTTCATTAAAGAGCAAGTTGAGAATAGAGTAGTAGAGCTTTACTTTGTCAATACGGAATATCAACTGGCGGACATCTTCACTAAAGCCATTGGCAGAGAAAGAATTGAATTTCTAATCAACAAGCTGGGAATGCGAAGTTTTACGCCAGAGACCCTGAAACTATTGGCAGATGAAGCTGAAGAATAGTTGGTACCTGTAACACCCCCATTTTTGACATATAGCAGCGGAAGCTAATCTGTGGTATTACTTCATAGATCAACAGACATAATCATAGAAAATGACTCAAAAGAGACGTTTTTGGAATATTTAGTTATCATTCAATAAATTAGAGTTTTACAAATGGAGACAGGTCCCAAAATCTAGAAACATAAAGTTTGAATGATAACAATTTAGTCATATTCAAGTCAGTGCCACTCCGTACCATAGGTTGCTCAATTACCTGAGATAAACATGCTAAAAAGGGTCAACACAAAGGTTGAGTGAAATTAATAGGTTTTCAGTTATAATAGTTGAGTACAAGTTCAATAGTCGGTTACGTTTTTATACATCCATAGTTTGTAATAATTGTAATTGCATTTACAATTATTATGGAAATAATCAAATACAAGTTATCATAAGTGGTAATAATTGCAACACATACAATTATCATAGAAAAACAATATTATTGCCCTATGCTCATGATATCAATACGTTAACATGGAAATCACCTTAGTGACATTAGTGAGGAACAAATGTCCTCATGGAAAGGTAGCTTGCCAAAGTTACCCATTTTAATCAAATATAGTGCTATTGTTACCAGAAAGTATAGGTACACCAACGGGAGTTGTTACACCTCGATAGATCTATCCACAATATTCGCGTTCACTCGCAAGTGACTAATGGTTCTTGATTAAGAAATATTGGCAGTAAAGGTGACTTAGGCAATAATAAATCAGGATAGCATGTAACACCCCCAAAATCAGGTAGCAGCGGAATGGTAACAATGGGGTGCTACGCCAAAGTACAACAATCAAGATATAGGAAACGACCATA
>BQNB010183704.1:0-12379 GCA_026074375.1 Tanacetum coccineum
AGTAGGCTACAACTGGGCTCCTCAAGTAGGACGCTATAAACCGAGAATAAAATAACTAGCGTGCGTTCGAGCATTTGAGATTACGGACGTTGGAGGTGTCATACCTAGCCTTGTAAAATACGGCATTATGCTACATTCAGGCTCCGAAAGTTTGATTTTAAGATATAACAAACTAGCTTCGAACAACAGATTTTGCGATCACACAATTTGTGGCTAGATTTCAAGCAGTTTTTGAACACTATGAAAGAAGCCCTTTATGGTAGACTTTGATCAATTTTATGATGTTAACTCTACATGTAGGCATGGATTCGACTGCTTTCTAATGTGATAATTGTTGGGAGTGGTAGGCTCCGAGCATAATCTCTATAAGATTGGTGCTACAGGGGTGTCTCTGTTCGTCTTGAATAAATTTGGTGTGATGCGAATCTACGGGGTGATAATAGGCTACCAGTGTTGGACGCTACGGACCAGGGGTGATACACCCGAGCCGTAGGCTTCGGATATGATTGTTCTTTGAAGGAACCCTTCGTGTAGGTTACGAATAGTCTTTAGTAGGACCCTCCGTGATTCTACTTTTTTGGAGAGATTCATTTTGTGAAATGGTAGTGGAGGCTCCGAGTTGTACATGCTCGAGGTAGAATTTGAGCCACGGGCTATGAACATTATGCTCTGTCTAGGCTTCGAGCCATAGGTTACATACGTTGTGAAACAAACATATCATGATTGGCCTTCACTTGGAGGAGGCTACGTACCTGGAATGCTTTGGAGGATGTTGCATAACATGCATGCTTCAGAGGATTATGCAACATACTCCAAAGCATAACATGAATGCTTTGGAGGATGTTGCATAACATGCCTGCTTCAGAGGATGTTGCCTTGCATCGGAGGATGTTGCTTACCAGGCATGCTTTGGAGTATGTTGAATACCATGCATGCTTCGGAGGATGCTGCTTACCATGCATGCTTCAAAGGATGCTGCCTATCCTGCATGTTTCGGAGGATGCTGCTTACCAGGCATGCTTCGAAGGATGTTGCATACCATGCATGCTTCAGAGGATGATGCCTATCCTGCATGCTTCGGAGGATGCTGCTTACCAGACATGCTTAAGAGGATTCGCCATCTCGTCATAGTTTTCGCATCTAGGTGTTTGAATTTTTTTATCAGCGGATCTGAGGACAAAACGTCTTATAGATCTGGATTATACATATTCGTAGTAATATTTTCCCGAAGATGAAATATTTTCATAGAGTCATTTGGCGATAACCAAAGATATATTATTTGGGGGAGTTTTTCGGTGAAAGGACATGTTGAAACAAGTCAACTAACTCAAGGAACATGCTTAGATTGTTTTGAAGGGATTAACACGGTTAATACGTCGGGTCCTACCGGGTGTGCCATTGATTGTGCAACAGATTGCATAACTCAGAACCAGAAGAGGTAATATCCTTGGTGGATCGATTGGTTAGGAAGCTTCAAGGAGGCTTGATGGATGACGCGATCTTGAGTCGCTTGGGGACCTGAAAATAAGAAAGGTAACACACTGCGTTAGCCGGAACGCGGAAGCAGAGCCTCCGTGAACCACCTCCGGCATGAGAATCAGTCATCAGAATATGACGTAATATTCTAGAGAGAGAAAGAGCATGCCTGAAATGAGAACATAACATTGGTATTTATAAGCAAACCCTAGGAAGAGAACCTTTTAGGTTGTGCCACGTGTCTCAGTCGGATTGGGTAAATGGAGCATGATTGTATCTGCCAATAGGGAGGCTCTAAGCATAGGCTATGTCGTCCTTCCTAGCTGAGAGGAAACATGCCCATGTGCAATTGTCATCTGACGTGGAAATATTGGAGGTCACTTTAACTGAATCATGCCTACGCAATATTCTTTATTTGTCTGTTAACGATCCAGAGGCAAGGCTGCGTATTAGAGGCTAGGCTGCGTATTAGAGGCTAGGCTCCATTAACTTAGGTTGTAGACCGGAGGATAGGGTCCATTAGCTTAGGTTGCAAATCGGAGGCTAGGCTCCGTGGGATGTAGGATAGGTTTCGTAGGTATTGGCGGATTCCTTTACGGTAACCTAGTAGGCTTTACGCCAATTGTCACACTACCTATTTTGTAGGTTATTCAGAGGTTAGGCTCCGTGAGTACTAGGGCACGCCATCAAGCACCCTTTGAGGGGTTTATCGAATTCCTTTTTCTTTGTTTCTTGTGTGGTTTCTTGCATTCACAATGGCATATCGCCATCATTTGGTATTAGAGCCCAGGTTCGGAGAAGAAATCACACAACTTATTGAAGCCAAATCACCGTTCGGATTCACGATTGGAGGTTTCTATAGGGAGACATACCTCTTCAAAGTTGTTATTTTTTCTGCTAAATTTTCTGATACAATGGCCTTTTTAACCCTACAACTATGTGTACGTGAATAACCATTTGGTTATGTGGCTCGTAGATTTGTCAGACGAGGCAATGATACAACTAACCAACAAGGATCATGTGTTGTAAAGAATGAAGACCTCCTTAAACAAGTGAAGGAACTTCAAGACGGATTCCAAAATCAAGCTAACCGTAGAGTCGCCGAAAGAGGCAACGGTCACGTGAGTAAGGATGATGTCACTTCATCTAGATGGTCTTATCCGTCTGTTGGCATGATGGAACATGATTCTCCATAGAGAAGCCATGTTAAGGAAGCGGAGGAGGGTTAGAAAGTTTCAAAGTTCGAGACTTGGAAAAACAAGACTCAAGGATGAGTCTTTTTCAAGAGGAGGAGAATAATGCAGGGCATGTTCGAGCTCCAGCTCCTCTAGCTTAGCCGCCGGTTCTTCGGTCAACACGTGAAGTCAAGTCTTTTATTATTTCGAAGAGATTGAAGGAGAAAAACGACAATTTATAATTGTCAATATATCTTTTGTAATATTATTATTTTTGTTAAAGATATCTTTTGAGTTTTGATATCGAATCGTCACGTGTTGCCAACCGGGATTTCAAGAGAAACACTCTTATTTTATAAACTCTTATTTTATAAACCTGACTTTGATACCAAATGATGGCGATATGCCATTGTGAATGCAAGAAACCACATAAGAAACAAAGAACAAGAAATTCGATAAACTCTCAAATGGTGCCCAACCGAGACTTCAAGATAGGGGTGTTGATCGGTTCGGTTATTAGGTTATTCGGTTTGTTCGGTTCGGTTAGTTCAGTTAAAAAAATTAGGGCCAACCCAAAAACCGAACCGAACTACAATTCAACCGAACCGAATCGAAAACCGAATTTGAATTCGGTTCAGTTTTCGAGTTAACCCGAATAACCCGAATTATTTAGAAAAAAAATAAAAAAAATACATAGATATTTAGAAAAAAAATAAAAAATATTTCTCAAGCATAAAAAGGTTGTTTTTTTATAGTATGATCCATATTCTTAATTATCTTTTTTTTTAATACTTTTCTCTATCAATATATATTTCAAATTATTATTTCTTTTATTCGTATCTATTTAGTTATTGCGTAGTACAGTATATAGTATTCTAACTATAAATCATGATATAATATAAAATTTAATAATAGATTACATATATTACTTCTCTTGTTCTTTCAGGTTCAGATCTTGACTCAAAAATCCATATCCAACAGCCATAGAAACCACCAACTTCTTTAGTTCTGGTTCGGTAACGTATTTTGGCAATTTTGGTATCGGTTATTAGTCGGTTTCAGCTTGTTCTTCAGTTTCTATCTTCGGTTTTGGTTTCTCTCGGTTTATTCGGATTTTCTGATCTCACCACTACTCTTTCAAGTGAAAGACACTCACTTGAGTGCTATTATAAACTCATCATCATTATAACTTTTTAAACCTATACCTATTTATTTATAGGTTAAAAGTGTCTTGGTAAAAAGAAGTCATAAGGCTATAACATAAGAGTGAATTTCATCAAATCGTCACTTCTTGTGGATTTGCCGGATCTACAATTTTGTGGTCCCTGGGTTCTTTAAATTCACAGGGGTTTTAGTCCTATGTGGTTTTGATCACATGCTGGGTTTGGTCCTTGTGGTTTGATCATTGTGGTTTTGGTCACCTTGGTTCAAACTAGAACAATGTTGGTCAAAGACATCCGACAATGGATTCAAAACCAAAGGACAAAACAACGATGAAAAAAAACCACATATGGACCAAAAATGTAGGAATCCGGCAAACCAATAGGCGATTTATGTAATTCAATCCAAATTACTCAATTTTGCTGTTCAATAATTGAGATATAATATCAATTCCTAATATTTATCAGAGGTAACATATCTTTATCAATGTAAATACATAATATTAAAAAAGATCGAGATATATTGACTAATTATATAATTTGCCGTTTTTCCCTTAAATTCTTCCAAATTAATTAAAACACTTGACTTTCACTTGGTTGACATGAAGAACTCGGAGGGTGGCTAAGACAAAGATGCTGGAGCCAAACTATGCCCTGCATCATGTGATTAATTATGAAGTGTCAAATTGAAAAGAAGTAAAATGTCGACTAACACCCACCTCAAAATGGGTCGCAACGGTAGTATGTGTTTAGCGAGAGCGTCCTATTCTATAATACATGTAGTCATGGATAAAGATAACCGACACTCTAAAATGTTCAGTAGTTTGATAAGAATTCATGCACATATTTTTGATTTAGACGCCAATGAACATCCAATAATCAATCATCTAATTCACCTGAGAAAAATCAATGCTTAATAATCATGTTCACAACATAATGTTGGTGAGTTCATAGGTTTGTTTAAGTATAAATGTTGACCAAGTTCTTAAAGTTTGTATGACCATTCCTAATCCATGTATCATGTTCCCAAAATGTATGTATGAACATGTTTTAAACTCAAAGTGTGTTGTAAAGTATTGCATGACTATTTTCATATCCTCCCAAAATAGTCCACCAAAACGTTATGTATTTGTAGTAGGACTGCACCATTATTCAAAGTTGTATTGCCACCGTATTCAAGGCAAATAAATATTTCTTATGTTGTATCAAAACAATGATTTACGAATTATATAAGTTCATGAAAATGCTGTGTAGATCATTATATGCACTTTCTTCAATGCACTGTAATTCTTCGTGTTTGTGTAAATGTGTGCTTCCGACATGCATAACATGTTCGTTTGCCACTCTTGGTGCTAGATAATCACCGGATCCGGGATGTTCAATACCAAGAACTAGAATCTATTTCTTACATTCCCTCACAGATCAGGTATTTCACAGTCTATCAGCTTAAGCTATCCGTATTAATTTGCGGGTCGAAGTTTTAGTATGTATTGTGACCAGAATGACATGTCATGTAATGTGTCCATAAGCAAACTATGTAAATGAGTATGTAATACTCAATTCGTAAACGTGTATGTAACAAGTTTATAATTCAATCATGGTATTGTTTTTGTAAAACAAGCATGTTCTCACCCTAATAGTTATGAATGTATATGTAAATACCAATATAAGTGTGGGGCTATAAAAATACTATCCTCCGATTGTGCCAATGCAAGTAACATACGTATATCACGAATAGAAAATGCGGTTACTGAAACGCACGAATGCAACTAATTATTCTTATACTAGTCGTTTCGAGTACATTAAACACTTTGATTAGTAATACCTGTATTTATAACTTCTCCATATGCTTCCACTTCACTCCATTAGTGTTGAGTTGTGTGAAAATATTCATATTGCGATTCGCATTTTGCTATAATATGACTCTATATTTGTGAGAGAGCTGTTGTGATTTTGTACTTGTATAAATCGATTAATATAGTTTTAATAGGCCTTGTAGAATATATTTATAAAGTTTAAGACATGCTAATTTTATGTATCGTGTTTAGAAATTCTTCGACAAAATTTATATTAATAACGAAGACGCAACACTATTCACGTGTCGCTCAGGAAAATAGTGCACAAGTATAATTAGTGGACGTTCTTTCTCTCGTTTGAAGCCCGTTCGCCTTTGGATGTCTTTACGTCCACGTTCTCGTATTAAGAAGATGTATCAAAATATTACATTTTCATATTTTGAGTCCTCTGGTGAACAGTGATTTTTACTGTTCATGGGCTTTTATAAATTTTGTTATCGTTTAAACTCATATACCGTCATTGTGTTTTCGTTTGTTAACTAAGTTTTTAGTGATTCTTTGAGTACGTCTTCGTGATAAATAAATTATTGATCAATTTAATGGTCGGGTTTCTTAAGATTAATTATAGTCTGATGTATTTAGTACTTTTATAAAAGTATTTATTATCGTAAACTTGCGTAATTCATAACTCCTTCGTTATTGATCCAAAAATTATGATTCTTAATGTTTTGGAATCCTAAAAATATGTACTATCTGAGAAAAATAATCATTTTTATATATCAGAAGTGAATCTTAAAAAGTTTTATAAAATTTATTTTATATAAACGCGTTTTTATTATGAGTAAATTTGTAAATGTGTATTTCTTCGGTTAGTAAATCCGTTGTTTTTCGAGTTCTTTATATGCCTACGATCCTTGTGACGGTATGTTATTCTATAAAATAAAGTAATTAAAATATGTGTAAAAATCAGAATTTGATTCAGAGCCTTTGTTGGTTTTCTGTTAATAAACCTAATGTTTTAAACTATGATTTTTGATAACTTTTAGTTTTAGTACACTTGTTTACTGGTCCAGTACTACCGTTTAATATCAAATATCGATTAATACTTAAGTTCGGTTGTACATATTTGTCCAAATATTATACAAGAATCACAAGATCCTAAGTCTACTACCTGTATTTGTTCATAAACTTTAATAAGTTACACTTTTAGGTCAGAACTTTGTTTATATACTCTTTTTATAAATAAACCACACTTGTACATAACTTATACCATCCATTTTTACATGGTATTAACAATTCATCTAAACATATGTAAAAGCATACAAAAAATATCCAAGTGTTCACAATCCATTTTATAAGTTAATAAGTTTCATAGATGGGTGATTTTATATATAAACATCATTTTATGACTATAAAATCACAAATGTTAAAGAGATTAAGGTTTTTAGATAAACCTTTAGTAGGATGTATTGTAATGAACAACAAGATCTAAACTATTGTTATAGAATACATAACCTTAGCTATCAACACCTTCGAAAAACCTATTTTTCAACAAAACCCTTATTCTTGAACCTGCTTCTTTAACACTGGGAAACCTTAAACCCAAACGCCTTCCTAAACCTTGATTTAGGATATTCTTGTTGATTGTAGGATCACATGTAAAATGTAGGTAATTAAATTTTGTATGGGATGGTTTAGGGTGGTGAAGTTGAGTCGTGGCATATGAGGAGAGAAAAGAGAATTTTTGTTGTTTTACACATTTGTTCTAGCTAGTGGAGAGGTGTCTGTGTGTGTAATGGCTCTCTACGCCTAATAAATGTCCTTGTCTAATGAGCTTATTATTGTGAGATGACTACGTTGTAATAAGTTAGGTTCATATTACCACTATGCTTGGAAAAGAGGAAGGAGATCATTGAAGATATAGTGAAAAATAGTCATAGTTAGTAAGCTTTAATGAGTTGAAATTGGTACAAGACTTAGCTAGATATTTGAGATATTTTCCTTGTGTTTTTCAAGCTCTATCCGGCCACATGTTTATATATGTAAGTAATTTGTGAATTTTTATGTATTGGTATAATTGTTGGTATTTGTTGAAGCGTAGAAAAGTTTTGGTGGCTCCGGGAATGCCTAAACGTATTTTTATCGCGAATCGTAACATACTTTAACGCAACCAATAAATATAAAATGAACAAAAGTTCAATAAGCTGTATTCTGTGGAGTGGCGACAAATAATTACTTAACATTGCTTGATCGTAAACATTTAATCGTTTGATGCCCGTTTATATTGAATGATAATTTTTAGCTACGCTATTTAACTTTATACGGTTGTGCATTTTAAAAGCGCAATAGCGTGACAATACTAATAAAATAAATTGTTGAAGTATTTATGTGACGACGTAACAATGTACCGTAAAACAACGGGGTGTTATAGTCTCATCCTGTTAAATAAGAATTTGGTCCAGAAATTCAGTTTGAGTTTGCATTCGGAATGGTGTTAATGAAGATGGTGTGGTGTAAAAAATAATCTTATATGAACGATTGACCCTCAATTCGGTCTTATGAACAGTGACTACAGAAGATCAATGAACTGTGACAACGGTCACCCCTTTCCCTATTAAATACAAATTTTTTAACTCCATTTCGCCACACTAACAATAACTCTTTATCTTAAACGTTATTCTTATCCCAATCTCAAATATGCATGTTAATGAAATTTCAATTACAATTTGGTGATGCCGCTGAGGCGGTAAAACTCGGTATTTATCTTGCCTAAGTCCCAATATGAAGAGAGAATTTCAGTTCTTGCCTTATTCTAGCGATTCTCGTTGCCCTCGTCGCACTTGCTATTGGCGTGGATATATTTTTGGAAGGATATATATATTATTGATCTAGGAAAGGGGGTTGTAATAAAAATGTTTTTCCCTTTTGGTTCTATAGTGTAATGATTATTTAAAAGGTAATAAACGGATGTCTGTGGCAAATAAAATCTATATTGTTATTTTTATTTATGTCTTCGATATTTTGTTACTCTCCTCGTTTTGGTAACTCGTTTGCAGTTCCCCTTTTAAAGTTGTTTTATAGTTGTGCGTTCAAGATATTAGTATCGTTGGGATTTAACATTTGATTGAAGACAAAAATTAAATAAAAAGAATGAACAAATGGATCAGAATCGTCATTTAAAGAATTTTCATACGCTGGAGGAGGAATTATGAAGATTTGGTCAAAGAGGTGAAAGATATTGATTAGGAGAAACATATTTAATGTGATTTTAATGTGTTGTAAATAGTTTCCTTGTCCTATTGATTAGCTTCCTTTGTAACGCCTTAATTTACCCTCTATATAAGGGTATTTTAGGTGAGTAGGTTTAAGATATCCCGAAATAATTTGTTGTGTAAACAAAGTGTAAAGATGTAGACGTTCTAGTAGAGTTTGGCTGTTTAGCCCCAAGGATTCTTTGATCCCTGTTAGAGTTTTGTAATACAGTTTCGGATCTTGAGTTTGATCGTTAGAATTGGGGCTTGATGAACGTATGGAAGTGGAAAACCTTGGTTGAATATGGCTTTTGTTGTTCTTATTCCACTTTGTTTTTATAACTTATGAACATTGATATTATCCTAGATAAAGGTTAAACAACCTGAGCTTAAATGATTGAACGATATATTTAGTTTTCAACTGGTTGTATCAGAGCCACGAGGCTCTCGCTAGGATATTCATGTTTTTGATGAGAAACCCTTAAACCTAATTTTCATGAAATCGAGTTGGTTAAAATTGCAATGGGGTTTTGAATTATGTTGATATAATGATGCTATGATCGTCGCTCTCTACTGCTTGGGTACTGGCTTATGAGACATATAATTTAGTATAGAGTTAATATTGTTTTTAGGTTTCGATTTGTTATTTTGATGCAAAATATTTGTTTTATTTAAAGACCGAGATCATGTATATCTAATCCAAGAGCTTTTTGCTATATGTTTTTCTTGTTATTTAATCTGTTGGATTTCGTCTTACTCTCAAGAATGTGTTCTCTTGTGGTTAAACGAAAAGATTGGAGATAAGTTAAGAGTAGAAGCACAAATAACAAAAGACTTTGATTTGTTGTGGCGATAAACCCTAATATGGTTCTTATTTATAATATTACTAGTTCTGGTGAGTTACCCACATGGGTGATGATGAACCCTAGTAGTATGTTTTCTGGTGTCGAATCTACATGTCCTACTACTGCTATTGGTTGTTTTGATGAGCTCACAAGGAAGATATGGCGGTATGAAGTTCAAAGAACATGATTCGATTTGGGTTTTATGTATATTAATACTGTTTGAGCACAATGGAATGTTAATACTCTTCGAACATTTTTAGTACTACTTGATACATTAGTATTGCTCGTCTCTTGGTACTAATACAAGAAGGTTAATGTTGTTCGAAATATCTAAAGCTGCTCAAAACAAGTTGTTACTGTTTGGGATTTGAAGAAGTATAACAGTATTAAGTTAATATTGTTCGCCCATGCTTTGTGTTGTTCGAAAATTGTTAATGCTACCTGCTTTGATCGATCATGGTTAATACTGTTCGAGTAGGTTAGTACTGTTCGCACAAGGAAGCAGTTTCAACTGCTAGTATTGTCTGAGAAGAATGTTTACACATGCTTGGTGTTGTCCAAGAAAAGCAGTTTCCACTGCTAGTTATGTCCGATAAAAGTAGTTTCCACTGCTAGTTATGACTGATGGTTCCGGACAGTACGTGATTTTTTTGGATGGTTTTGGATTTCAGACAGAACTGGAATTATTTTAGTTTATTCTTATTTTATGGCTCGTTTTGGAGATTATTTGAAGAGGTGATTACGAAGACAGTTGAATATTGTTTATTTGATGTTGTAGTTGGGTTTCACAGATGCGTGTCTTATCATATCTTAAAGTCATGTTTATAGCAGGACATTGATTTTAAAGATAACTTGTTCGTGCTTTAATGGTGTTGACGAAGACTTGACAAATCTAGCAAAGGTGTGTGATTTTTTTCTCATGGTGCTCAATGCTCACATTTGCTATCACTTTAAGGAGTTACGTTGTAGTGCTCAGTGTCTCATATAGTTGAGGATTTTGTCAAGAGATTGCGATCTACTTATATTTTGGTCTTGGTATGAGTTCGACGTCACGTGGATAGTGCAAGACATAAGACACAAGTTTGGGAGATTCTACTTCTTCATCAAATTCGTTATATTCGATTTTCTTCATCAGTGATCACTACATAGAGCCTACAGAGTTCGAGATTCAAGAGATGGTAAACATATGGGTTTCAGGGGAAGCTTATTGATTAAATGTTTAACCATCTACATGCACCATTTGAGGGGAAGTGTTTACAAGTTGCTTATCTACTGAAGACCCCTATTGGATGATTACAAAAAGGGGAAGAAGATTATAGAGATATGATTTGCAGCTTATCATATATGGTGGCATGATACAAAGGATATCTGATTAAGGGGAAGCTTGGAAGTTTTGTTTCATTCAGGGAGATGATTACATCTCAACTTCAGGGGAAGCTTTGGCTTTATGATGAAGTTCGTACATGACTTTGTTTGTTTTGTCATCATCAAATAGGGGAAGATTGTTGGGATTCTAAATTTGATGAGACAAAATAAATAAAAGAATGAAACAAAAGGATCAGAATCGTCATTAAAGAATTCTTCAAGCTGGTGGAGAATTATGAAGATTTGGTCAAAGATGTTAAAGATAATGATTAGGAAACATATTAATGTGATTTAATGTGTTTTAAATAGTTTCCTTGTCTATTGATTAGCTTCCTTTGTAAGCCTTGATATCCCTCTATATAAAGGGTATTAGGTGTGTAGGTTTAAGATATCCAGAAAAGTGTGTGTACACAAAGTGTTAAAGATTTAGACGTCTAGTAGAGTTGGTGTAGCCCCAAGGATCTTTGATCCCTGTTAGATTGTAACCGTTCTAGAGTTGATCGTCTAGAATTGGGGCTTGATGGAAACGTATGAATGGAAAACCTTGTTGAATATCTTTGTTCTTATTCTGCTTTGTTTTTATAACTTATGAACATTGATATTATCCTAGATAAAGGTCTAAACAACCTGAGCTTAAATGATTCAACGATCTTTAGGTTTTCACAAATACTAACTTTTGTACTAACAGTACTGATATATACTAACAGTAGTAACTAGCAGTAGTAACTTTATACTACCAATACTAACTACTTAGCATAATTTTCATTAGTATCACCAATAGTACAAAGTATACCTGAGCAGTATTAACTCTAAGAATCATCTTGATGTCTTTAATTCCTAACACTCACCAAAAGAAATCGATATCGTAATTGATATAGCAAACCCTAACAGATACCCTAGTCTACAAGGTAGAGTGAATAATCCAGGGTCTTCCATCCTTTTAGGCATCTCGCCTTGGATGAATGCGGACCCATTTTTGCCTAGCTCTAAGCTCTCCACGTATTTGTCTAGGATTGCATTGTACATTGGAGCATGAGCTAAGACTTCAAGAACCGGTAGGTTGAGATGCAAATCCTTGAATTCATCTTCTAAAGTTTGCTCGGGTTCTTTAGGTCGTCGTGTTCTAATCTCCATGACCATTTGCAGTTGGTCCTTTTGGGAATGGTTTGTCTCTCTGGAACACATTTTGATAGCATTGATCGAATTAGGAGGATGAGATGAGTGGTTTGTCACCAAACTACACCTTAAAATAAAATATAAAATATATATAGTAAGAATAGTTTAGAAACAAAATCAATAAAACCGAGAAGC
>BQNB010183709.1:0-12379 GCA_026074375.1 Tanacetum coccineum
GACTAGTGAAATTGAAACCTCGTTTAAGCTTGGATTCTGATTTGAATGTAGCAAAGATATTTTTGATAATCTATATCTACTAAATAAAAAACAACAATTAAAATTTAATCAAAAACGCGAAACGGGACACTAAAAGAAACTAAATTCTACAAAATTAAACCTAATTTTTATTTTTCTCTTTAAATGTATTCTAATTGACTAAAAACGAAGTTTAAAAAAAAACTAGAACGAAAACGGAGTTAAAACGAGAGATAAAAATTGAAAATCGAGAACGGGAACGAAACTCGTTCTTTAAAAAGTTAATTTTTGCAAAATAGACCCTACGAAAATGAAACTAATTTTCCTACAAACTTTATATAAAAAGAAAATTTTATAAAAAAGATTTTTATTTTTCTGATTATTTTTCTATTTTTTATGATTTTTTAAAGTTTTAAAAGAAAATAAAAGATTAAAAATGCTAAACTTATAGTAAAAATTCTAGAAAAAATTCAGAAAATAGCTTAAGCTATAAGAAACCTAGAAAAAATAAGCCCGAAGTTGTAGCTTATAAAATAAGCTACGAAATAAGATTAACAGCTTATTTGGCTTAATAGGCTAAAGTGAGTATAAAGATTTAATGGAAGGAAAGAAGAATGGATGAGCTATTGTAGCAAACTGGTAAAGGCATTGGTGTTGTGTGTGGAAGGTCGTGGGTTCGAGTGTGGTGGCAGCCCCTTTTTGCTAATTTTTATTTATTTTAACTTTTAAGAAAAACTAAATACTAGGAATTAATAAGGAGACTAAAATAAGCTACTTTAATAAAAGGGACATAAGCTAAAATTAACTAATAAGCCCTAAAACAGCTTATCAAATAGCTGTTAACAGAAAGTGGAGGTTTGGGCTATGATTTAGTAAAACAGCTATAAAATGCTCAAATTAAGCTCAATTCTAAAAAGGAGAAGTGATCTAGATAGCTTATGATTTGCTTACTCTAAAAATGCAAAGAAATCTAACCTAGAAGTGCTTTTAAGCTACTGAAATTAAGCATGACTTAAGCAAACTTAGGAAATAAGCAAAGTAACTCAAAATCCAAATAAGCTACAAACCTTAAAAAGCTAAATTGGACTCTAAAACTTAAAGGACTATTTAAACTACTTATAATCTATCTATATAAGCTGAAAAATCTAGAATCATAAGCTAAATTAACAAAGTAAGATTCTAAAATTCCTAAGTACTATTTTTGGCTTTTATGAAAAAAAAATTGTGACTTTGACAGCTAAATTAAACTAGGAAAATAAGCTAAAAAATGCAATTTAAGAGTGATTCTATAATAAGCTATAGCTAAACTTAATCCTACTTGAATCTAAGCACCTAAATCCTACTTTTACTTAACTAAAAACTAGGCTAAAAGTGACAGTACTAACTTTAAGTTAGTACTGTTGCACTTTGCACAAGTGCAAACTAAGAGTGCAGGTTTCCTAAGGGAAATCCTGCACTTGAACACACTCAAATAGAGTGTATAAACAAGATGCAAGCAAGATCTAAGCCTTTGAGGGCTTAGATCAAAAATTGCACAAGTGAAATTTAGAGAAAAGTTACCCTGGTGCAGGAACACCTAAATTAAGACATAACTTTTGATAATCTTAAAAATAACTTTTAAAAACTGATTAACAATAGTTCTTAAATCTAAACTCAAATGCCTCAAATAATTTTGAAAACTCACTTTGACTTTTTGAAGTCAAAATAGCTTAAACCAAACACCCCTTTAAGACTATGACAGTTATGATTAAGCTACTAAATTTGAAATCTATTAAACAAATGCTTAATACCAGACAATTAATAGATTAAAACAACTTTAATAAGCATGAATTAACAACTAAATAAGCAATAATCTAAGACTTAAGCTATTTTACTATATTTTTGGTTTTTTAGGGGTTTTTAAGACAATTATATGAAAAACTATGATTCAAACTAAGAAAGTTAAAAACAGACAAGCAACTATGATTATTAAGCTAAATAAAACACAAATAAGTACTAATAAGCAAAGAGATTAAGCAAATAAGCAATGATAAGCATATAAGCTATAACTAAGCAATTTAAACTGAAATTAGAGAAAAATGAAAAGAGAAACTTACTTGAACCTTTAGCTAAACAAAAGGGACCAATAATGGCAGCTACAAGCTCCCTAGCTTATTAATAAGCTAGGGTATAAGTCCTTGGGGATCCTTCCATTTTAGATCCCCCTTCCATAAGCTTATAAGTCCAAATCCAAAGGTAATTAGAATTTAAGCTAATTTTATAGGTTTAAAGTATGATTAAGGGTAATTAAGCTCAAATCAAGAGCTTATAGACTCTTGAGAGCTTATTAGAGCTTATAAGGGCTTATTGAGCTTTAGCTTAATTCTAAATAAGAAAAATGAGAGATTATGAATTAAAGAGATTTAGAAAGATTAAAAACACTGCATTTCATTAATAAAAAGGTTGCTTACAATATTTAAAAGGAAATTACAAGATTTAAAGTAAAATTAAGCTAAAAACTATCCTAAAAGCTACGTGTGTGTGTGTGTGAAGAGTGAGGCTCTATTTATAGCCAGCTAGGGAAGATTCTAGCCCTCTTGCCTTGCTCTCCAATCCTTCAATCTCTGCCATTCATTTCCCAATCATTGGAGGAGCTATTGTAAGCCGTTGGATTGAATGCACACTCACACGGATTGCCAAGCTGTCATTCTTTGATGTGACAGCTTGTGCTAGTTGTGTGAGTGTGTTTAGTGCAAAAACCCACACCCCTTTGTGCTTCTTCCATTGATGACGTGGCCTTTGAGTGTGAAAGAGCTTAAGTGATCCATGATATGACTGATTTCTCCTTACCATCTTGTTTAGAAGCTTCTGAATTGACTAATCCACCCCTTGATTTAGATTTGCCCTTTGTTTTACCATGGGGGTGAAAGGGGGACGATGGGTGAATAGTAAATGGGTTTCGCGCCCTTTTTTAACAGTTAAAACAGTTCTAACTTTGAGGAGTTTGCAAATTTGGCCCTTGTGTTCTTTTTTCCTTTTTCTAGTTATAAATAACTTTCAAAAATTGCAAAACTGGCCCTTGTGTTTATAAAAAAGGAAAATGGGTTAGGGACTTGGGCTTATGAATGGGCTTTTGGGCCAGATGGATCCGGATGAGGAATTTTAGGGTTTTTTAGGCCCATTAAGAGGTGATGGCTATTCTTGGACTTTTGTGAAACTTAGAGGGTTAAAATAGAATGTTTTGGGTCTTGTTGACTTTTGTTGACCATGATTTGACTGAGGCTTGACTTTTCTGGCTTTGGCTTTGGTTCTTTGGCTTCTTTTTGTACTCTTCTGATTCTCATGTCCGTGCTTGCTCGTTTTTGACTGTTTTCTTGTGATTTTTGACTTATCCGTACCTGCACACACAAAACACAAATACAAGCATATTTTTTCAATTTTTGGTCGGTTTTGGGTTTAATTGGGTTATTTTAGGTACAAACGGATATGTGTATTCTACACTTATCAAACACCATGCAAACTCAAACGTCAAATGCTCTTCACAATGCCATCATGGAAGCTGGTGGTAAAGATCATCCACCAATGTTAGCACTTGGTAATTACGTTCAATAGAAATCCCGAATCAAGAGATACATTGACACCAAACCTAATCATGAACTTATCCACTACTGTCTTGAGAATCCACCTTATAAATTCAAATGGGCTGAAAGAACAATTCTAGTTGAAAAAGGTAGTTCATAAACCACTATAGAGATGTACATGGAGAACTACAAGAATGTTTCAGATGATATAAGGAATCAATTAAATGTTGAAGCTAAAGTTGTTCAAATCATTCTCACATGGATAGATAATGATATCTACTCCACAGTTGGTGTCCGTCCAAATGCTATGGAGATGTGGAAAGTCATTGAAAGGTTGAAACAGTGTGAGTCAGTCAATGTTCAAGATCTTGAAACCAATTTGTATTGAGAATTTAGGAAATTCACATCAAGAGATGGTGAATCACTTGACTCGTATTACTCAAGGTTCTACAAGATGATGAATGAGCTTGTCAGAAACTCATGTGAAGTCACCAATCATCAAGTGAATGTTCAGTTCTTACTTTAGTTACAACCAGAATGGCAAAGGTTTGTGACACTTGTTAAGCAGAGTCAATAATTGAAGACTGTCTCATATCACAAACTCTATGACTTCCTGAAGCAACACCAAAACGAATTCAATGAGATAAGAGCTGAAAGACTAGCACGTACTATTAATCCACTTGCACTTATTGCTCAATAACAACTAGTTTACCATCCTCAAACTCATCCCACTCACTACACTCAACATTCCTCAACCAAATCACAACAAGCTGCTACCAGAAACAAAGGTAAAGCAATTGTCAACTCTCCACCCACTTATGATCAAGAACCTGATATGGTTGTTGAAGATGATGCATTGTCAAAGGAGAAGGGGATTGATAAACTCATGGCCTTAATCTCTCTTTCATTCAAGAAAATATACAAACCTACTAACAACAACCTCAGAACTTCATCAAACACCAGTAGAGCAAATCAGGATAATACTCCAAGAACCAACAGAGGAACTGGGTATGATAATCAGAGGATAGTTAATATTGCTGGGGCTAGGGAGAATGTAGGTACACAGGTGGTGCATAAGTCTGGGATTCAATGTTATAATTGCAAGGAATATGGGCATGTAGCAAGGGAATGTCATAAATCGAAACGGGCAAAGGATTCAGCTTATCACAAAGAAAAGATGATATTGTGTAAGCAAGAGGAAGCTAGAATTCAGTTGAGTGCTGAATAAGTTGATTGGAGGGATGACATTGATGATGAACCTAAAGATCAAGAATTGGAAGCACATTATCTATACATGGCCCAGATTCAAGAGGTTATTCCAGATGCTGCTGATAATTCAAGACCCATCTTTGATGCTGAACCACTACAAAAGGTACAACCTGATGATGATCAATATAATGTGTTTGCCAATAACAAACAACGTCTTGAGCAACTTGAATCTGTTAATGACACATATCTGGATGAACACGGTGATACCAATCTAACTAATGATTCATTGGATATGAGTATTAATGGACAAGAGGCTGACCAGGATGATGATGATCTTGCTAAAGAACATGATTTGTTTGCTTCTTTAATTGAGAAACTAAAATGTGAAATTGATGACAACAAAAACCGTAATAAACTTTTGGAATCATCAAACAAAACTTTAGTTGATAAATTGAAAAGTGAAATTGAGGAATTTAAAAACAAAAATAAATGTTTAGAATCATCACTCAAAAATTACAAAGAAGAAAACACTGATTTAGCAGAGGTTAGTAAATTGATGTTAAAAGACATTGACAAGTTTCAGACTGAACTTGCAAGATATAATGATGTGAATTATGCGTCAGAGGTTGAAATTGAATGTGCAAAATCTAAAGGTTTACTAGTGTCACACAAAATTTCTTCTGAAAAGTCATTTAATGAATATACTCGAAAGATAATTAATTTAAATCAAATGATTTTAGAAATGGAAAAAGAGCTTATTGCACATAAAGAGATCATCTCCATAATTTCACAACAAAAAAAGGCTCAAAAGAAGTTTTATAAAGACAAGGAACTTGAAAAAGTCATTGCTTTGGAAAATAAAATCAAAGTTTTAGATGATATTGTATATAAAACAAGTCAATCCGTTCAAATAATGAATATGCTTAATCGTAATTATAAAACGAGTTGTGTTAACCCTGCGGTCCTCAAGAAAGCTCAAAGAGCGAATTCTCATTTGTATGATATAGGCTGCTATAATGATAATCTTGCTTTAATGTTAGCTCATGAATCTGACGAAACGATTCGTCTTACCCAAGAGAGTTGATCAAAATTAAGTGATTTAATCAAACATTTTGACTATAAAAACTTAAATAGTCTTTATGATTTGTTCGTTCCACAACGTGAAAAGTCGGTTGAACAGAAATATTTTTTAGAAAGATCACAAATGAGTCATACACCTGTAAAGAATGTATACTCAAAAGAGGATTTTAATAAACAAACAACTTTGTTAAAAAAACATATTGATGAATCCACTCTGTGGGCTCAAAAGTGTAAAAGTTCTCAAATACTTAAAAAGATTAAACATGATGATAAGTCGATTTTTGATGGTGTGAAATGCTGCAAAGAAGTTATGAATAAAAAGATTTGGCATGGTCATATTTATCCAGTCATCAAAAGTACCATTGAACAAAACTTTGGTCCATCAGCTGATGATCTTATGACTCGTATCGAAAAATTTAATCAACTTCTAAAAGAGGAAATGGTTGTAGATTTGAAATACTTTAACTCTCTTGAAAATAACATAGAGTCTCTTCAATCTCAACTAGACACTCAGAGAACACAAGTTTCAAATGAAATCGATCGACTTTCCAGAGAATATTACTATGTTGATCACATGAATGCTATACCTGGTGTGTATACGACTCTTAAGGAACATTCAGATTTAGCATGTATTACTTAGAGGCATTAGAAAAATGTGAACGTCTTGAAAATGAGCTTTCAGAAAGAATTGAAAATGTCAACAAAAATTCCTTCAATGAATTGTCAAAAATGTTTTCTAAACTTGAAATACATTCAATTAATCTTGAACTTGCATTATAGCAAAGTCAGGAACAGGTAAAAATGACAAAGTTTGGAAACAAAAAGAATCATCTTCATTTCGAAAACTTAATGACTAATTTTTCAAAATTCAAGATCTGAATGATAAGCTCGTTACAAGAACAATAACATTGCAATAAGTGAGTTAAGAAAACTCATTGAAATATGAATGGAAAATTATGTGGATACTAAGTTTGTTAAAAAAATCATCTGTTATTCGGCAAACGAAATTCTTTTCAAATTTTAAAAACCATCAATTTTGGGTAGTTTGTAAAACCGCCGACTCCTTTTTCAAATTCTCTTGAGAAGAAAGATTTTTCATCGTCAAAGTCGGTTCCCACAACTAATGTGAAAAAAAGATTTTTCAAACCCAGTCACTCCACATATTTTGCCTGAAAAAGAAAAAGAGAAACAAGTTCCAAAGAACACAAACGTGATTGCACCAAGAATGTATAGAATGAACATTAGGCCTACTCAAACTTGAACACCACAGTTACCTCAGGATATTAGAAAAACTAACAAACGCGTGTCTTTCTCTACAGGGGTAATTCCTAATACTAGTGTTAGCAGACCACAGCTTAAGAGCACTCAAATGAAAGATAGGGTCATGCAAAACAATGGTCAAGGGAAGAAGATGGAAGTAGAAGACCACTATAGGATTTTTAAGTTTTCTAATAATAAAATGTCTGTGACTGCATGTAATGACAGTTTGAATGCTAAAGCTTCGAATGTTGATTTTGTATTTGTGACTTGTGGCAAATGTGTGTTCAATCAAAATCATGATTTGTGTGTTCTACATTATATTAATGGCGTGAATTCTAGGACTAAACAGCCAACTGATGTGCCTATTAGTACTAGAGAACCTAAACGAACTGTGAATCAATCTGTTGCAACACACCTTAAGAAAACAGAAGCACTTTTAGGAGATTATATGAGCATGTTAGTAAGACATGTAGTTGGTGGTACACTAAGTGCACACCACCAGGATATAAATGGGTACCTAAGTCCAAAACAGGAAATGTGAACACGAATGTTAGTATGCCTATAGGAACTATTTCCAAGACTACTAATATTTTGGAACCTAAGACTGTTAGGGGATCCACTTTGTCTAACACTCCATCATCTTCTAATTCTTTTGCAGCTCGTAAAAATAATCATGTTCGTCATCGACTTTGGGTACTCAAAGCACATGACGGGAAATCTCAAGCTTCTAACTAATTTTGTAGATAAGTTTATGGGTACGGTGAAGTTTGGAAATGATCAAATTGTAACGATTCTTAGATATGTAGATTTGGTTCAAGGAAACATCACTATCAAAAGGGTTTATTAAATCGAAGGGCTAAATCATAGTTTATTCTTCGTCGGTCAATTCTTGATGCGGATTTGGAAGTTGCTTTTTGGAAATCTACATGTTATGTTCGTGATTTGAAAGGAAATGATCTTCTCACAGGCTCTTGTGGCACAAATCTTTATTCCATCACTCTTCAAGATACAACTTCTCCTAATCCAATTTGCTTAGTGACTAAAGCTTCATCGTCTCAAGCATGGTTATGGCATCATCGTCTTTCACATCTGAACTTCGATACTATCAACTTGCTTTCGAAGTATGATATTGTGATTGGCCTTCCTAAATTGAAATTCGTCAAAGATCATCTTTGTTCTTCTTGTGAGTTGAGAAAAGCAAAACGCAAGTCTTTCAAGACAAAAACAACAGCAAGCTCTAAACGACGGTTACAGCTTTTACACATGGACTTATGTGGTCCTATGAGGGTAGAAAGCATAAACGGTAAGAAATATGTGCTGGTAATTGTTGATGACTACTCGCTATATACATGGACTCACTTCTTGAGATCCAAAGATGAAACACCAGAAGTTCTTACCGATTTCCTCAGACTTGTTCAAAGAGGACTTCGTGCTCAAGTAAGAATAGTGCGAACTGACAAAGGCACGAAATTTCTGAATAAAACTCTTCATGAATATTTTTCTCAAGAAGGTATAGAACACCAAAAGTTCGTTGCTCGAACACCTGAACAGAACGGCGTTGTCAAAAGACGAAACCGTACACTTGTTAAGGCTGCTCGAATAATGCTAAGCGCCGCTAAAGTTTCTTTGTTCTTTTGGGCTGAAGCAATTGCCACAGCATGTTTCACTCAAAACCGTTCACTCGTAATTACTCGACATAAGAAAACACCTTATCACATCATCAATGGCCGAAAACCTTCTATAAAATTCTTTCAAGTATTCGGTTCTTTATGTTATATTGTCAGAGATGGTAAGAATATTGACAAGATGAAAGAAAAAGGCGATGCATGTATTTTTGTGGGGTATTCTACTAAGTCAAAAGGTTACAGAGTATGTAATAAGAGAACAAGAGTGATAATTGAAACCATTCATGTTAACTTTAACGAATTGCCGCTAAAGATGTCAGATCATGTTAGTTCTGACCCTGCTCGACAATGTCTGACCACGGCACTTAAACATAGCAGTTTAAGTCCCATTTCTCAAAGTCAAGTACATGTTCCTCAAGCAGCTGAGACAGAAACAACATCAATTAATGAGTTGGATATGCTATTTAGTTTGATGTTCGATGAATATTTCAATAGAGATACTATAGTTGTGTCGAAATCTTCCGCTGTTACTACTGCTGATGCATTCAATAAACGTCAACAACAAAAACAACTCCATCTACTTCAACAAATGTTGCTGAAGATACACCTCCTTTGAATATTCCAACAACACCTAAAACTACACTTCAAGCACCAACTCAAGCACCAACTGTCACTGCTACTGAGAACATCGATCAAGCAGAAATTCAAGCAGAAGCTCAAGTAGAAAGTGTAATGGTTGACTAAGACGAATTTATCAATATCTTCAGTACACCGGTATTTAAAGAAGAGGAGTCATCTTCTCTCCATGTTGATCCGTCAAACATGCATACATTCTACCAAAGACACCCCTCTGAACATCATTGGACAAGAGATCATCCTTTAGAACAAGTCACTGGAAATCCTTTTCAACCTGTTAGAACAAGACAACAGCTAGAAACCAATGGCGAGATGTGTATGTTTGCATTCACCGTGAGTTGCACAGAACCAAAGAACATCAAAGAAGCCATGTCTGGACATTCTTGATCGAGAAAGCGATGCAAGACGAGAACTTTAATCAGTTTGCATGATAGAAGTCTCGAATTAGTCGACCTACCCTTAGGGAAAAAAATTGTCATCAAATGAAATGGCTTTTGGAAAAATAAAGTGATGAATAGGAATACTGTAACGCAACAAAGCTCGTCTTGTGCTACGGGATACAGTCGCAAAAGGACGAATGTTTTCAAAGAGTGATTTACTCCAGTTGCTCGGCTGGAAGCATTCAGGCTATTCATTGCGTATGTTGCACACAAATCATTCCATGTCTACCAGATGGACGTCAAGATAGCTTTTCTTAACGGGCCTTGAAGGAAGAGAAGTGTAGTCAATCATGCCCGGACGGTTTTATAGATCCATATCAATCCTGAAAAAACTCTACAGTTGCTCAAGAGGCATTATATTGGACTCAGAAGCAAGACTCCAAAAGTGTGGTATGATGAACTCTCCAACTTCATGGTATCCAAAGGTTCTATTGATCCAACTCTGTTCATTACAAAACACGGGGATGACATATTGCTTGTGTAGATTTACGTTAATGATATCATTTTTGTTCTATAAACATAAAACTTTTTAAAAATTTTGAAAAATTAATGCACAGCAAGTTTGAAATGACTATAATGGGGGAGCTGAAATTCTTTCTAGGAATTCAGATTCACTAATCCCCATGTGGTATCTTTATAAACCAAGCTAAGTATGCTCAAGATATACTTAAAAAGCATGGTATGACCTCATGTGATAGCATTGGTACACCAATGGCTACTAAACCCTAGATGCTGACTTGAGTGGAACTCCCGTTGACCAAACGAAATATCATAGCATGGTCGGGGCACTCATGTACTTAACAGCAAGTAGACTGGATATTGTACATGCAACATGATATTATGCTCGTTATTAAGCGAGACCAACTGAAAAGCACCTCAAGGAGGTAAAACATATCTTTCGGTACCTTAAGAACACCATTCACATGGGACTCTGGTATCCGAAGGACACCGGTTTCAAACTAACTGTTTTTTCAGATTCGGATAACGCGGGTTATCTCGATACATGTAAAAGCACATCTGGTGGAATACAATTTCTAGGAGGTGAAAAGCTAGTCACTTGGTCCTCCAAGAAGCAGGACTGCACTTCAATGTCTACAGCCGAAGCCGAGTACGTGTCTCTATCTGCGTATTGTGCTCAAGTCCTCTGGATGCAAACTCAGCTCGCATATTATTGCTTTCACATTTGGTATCAAGAGCCTCGGGTGGATAGGTGATTGATTTAGTGGTTTATAAGTTTTTTAAGCTTATTTCATGGCTTATTTAGTAGTATAAGCTCACGAATTCGTGGTTTGGTTAAGTTTTTCAAAGAAAAACGTGTTCTTTTGTGTTTCTTGTTCTTCCTAGCTTATGTCTTAGCAAATTCGTGGCTAGAAAACTCATATTTCTTAGTTTTATCTTTGAATTTCTAGGTTGCGTTTTGACTAAAAGGTTGTTGTTTGATCCGAAAAGCTTGTACTTTCTTGTTTAGAATACTTGTAATAGCTTATTTAGGTATGTGGTTAGCTTATTTCATAAGCAAGTTGGAAGATTTGGGCTTATTTGAAAGTTTAAAGTATTATTTCTTCGTTGCGTTTTGTAAAAAACTTCATTACGTTTTGTGGAAGAGACAAAAACGAGTGCAACTCGAAAGCGACCTTGAAAATGACACTTTGTACTTGTTGCGTTTTGTCTCAGAATGTTGCGTTTTGTTAAAACCATTGCGTTTTGGTCCTGCGTTTTGTCTCCTGCGACTTGCCTCAAAGCTGCGTTTTGCTTAGTTGAAGACCTTCTTGCGTTTTGCCTAGGAGAAACTCTACCCATTTCAATATTTGGTTGCGTTTTGTCTAAAGACATCACTGCGTTTTGCTTCAAGACATCACTGCGTTTTGCTTCAAGACATCTTGCGTTTTGTCTAAAGACATCACTGCGTTTTGCTTCAAGACATCACTGCGTTTTGCTTCAAGACATCCTGCGTTTTGTCAAGACATCTTTGCGTTTTGTCTAAAGAAGACTGCGTTTTGTCCATTGAAAACCCTTGTTTTGAAGACCTAATTTCCCGAATTTGACCGAATTTGGGAATCTGTTAATCATTGTCTAATCAAAACATAACATCAAGACAAACAAACTTGAAGGACTTTGGACTTTAATTCGGACTACAAGGACAATTAATCAACAACAACAAACATAATCAACAAACTTTAACAACATCAATTAACTTTTCACATTTTCCTCTCGATTTTGTAAAATCCCGCGAAAGAACTCAATTTCTCTGTTTAAATCTTTGACTTATAAAATCCCGTGGAAATTAATTACTTTCAATTAATCATAGATTCAATCACAACACATCTACTTAAGATCCACTTTATCACTTCATAATTCAACAATCATTCATCATGACTACTCCAATTGTAACTTCCACAACCGACAGTCAAATGCATAACAACATAATGGCAGCTGGATCAAGGGATCGTCCACCAATGCTTGCAACAGGACGATATGCACAATGGCGATCACGGTTCTTACGATACATTGATACAAGACCAAATGGTGATGCCTTACGGAAGTGCATTCT
>BQNB010183711.1:0-12378 GCA_026074375.1 Tanacetum coccineum
TAAGCTTGCATGGCAATTTGGACATGTTTTGTAATTATAATCCATGCAAGGGGTATATATCGTAATTTTCAAAAACTTATAACTAAAAGGACTAAAAGCGTCATTTTATCAAAGTTATAAATACAGGGGTCTATTATGTTACTTTTTAAAGTCCAAAATTTACTTTGTATATCTTTAAAAGTTAAAGGACCAAATTCATTAAAATGCAAACTCCAAGGACCTATTTGTAATTTTTCAAACCCTAGGGTCTAAAATGTAACATTTTGAAAAAGTGTAAAATCATATCCAAAACATTATATGTCATAACTTTAATTAACGCTCCTCGTGCTTAACATCTCCAGATATTGAATAAAATGCTTAAAACTGCTTATGTTATAACTATTATATCATTCATCATCGATGTGCTTTCAAAAATCATGTCCCGGATCTATATCATACCACAATACTAGGGAGCTTCATATTAAGAAGTTTCATCTTGGTATTACGTTCTGTCTGAGTTGTTGGGTTTACGATTTAAAGTGCCCTAGCTCCACAAACGTTTACTGAATGACTTCTGAATTATGATGGCCCGAACGGTGTTATGATAATTTTTATATCAAAACCAACATCGATGTAAAAACTTATATATTCAATCAAACTAAGACTTGCCATATTAACCCAGGTTGCCCGTGTTGAAGCCGTTACTTTCATTCCCTATACATTAGCTATCAATTTCCCTATAACTGTTCAGGTGAGTTCATAGCCTCGCATTTCAATCTTTTTATAAACCCGCGAGGGGGATACATGCTATAAACATGAATGCAATTATTTCTGTATGTTATTTCAATTTACTATTGCCTAAGTAACTGCTTTGCCTTTAAGTCCCCATAATCATGAACCGTTAATTACTCTCCGTAGTAAGCGCGAATGATGTGAATAGATCTATTTGGGCTGGACTCCCCGTTGGTGTACCTAGTTACGTGTAACCAATTGCACATCATTAGAAATCACGCGGGTATTTTGGCAAAGGTACCCGCAGGGGCTATAACGTATCACCATACCCTAAGGCTTCGGATTCATGAGCTAATGGCAATAATAAATATGTTTTTCAATACTGGGTGTATATCAACGTAACCCAAATATCGCATTTGCATTCAAATTATATTACTTAAACCTATGGATTTCACTCAACCTTTGTGTTGACTTTTTAGCATGTTTTATCTCAGGTAACTAATGGCACGGAGTGGCGAGGACATGAAGATGGAAAAACCGTTATCATTCAAACTTTATTGTATAGATTTTGGGAACCTCTCGTTTGTAAAAACTCTGAAGAAATAATGAATGATAACTTATTTTCAAAAACGACTCTTTTTGATTCGTTTTCTATGATTATGACTGTTGTACCTTGAAGTAATACCCCAGATTAGCTTCCGCTGCTATATGTAAAAATGGGGGTGTTACATATTCACAACAACGTAACTCCTTAAAGTGATAGCAAATGTACGTTGTAAGCATCATAAGGTAGATCGTACACCTTTGCTAGATTCATCAAGTCTTCGTCACCAACAATTAAGCACAAACAAGTTATCTTTAAAAGTCATAGCCTACAAAACTATACTTTAAGATATGATAAGACACGCACCTGTGAAACCCAACTACAACATCAAATAGGCAATAACCAATTTTCTTCAAAATAATCCCAAAAACGAGCCACTATTTCATCATTGTTCGAGATCCAAATGCGTCCGTGTTGTCCCATATCAGACAAAGCTAGCAGAATTAACCATAAGCCTAGCAGACTTAACTGAGTAATGCTAGCAGAATTAACATTCAAACCAAATAGCAACACTTTTTATGTCCCAAAGCTGTCACTAACTTGTCATAAATCGGTTGCAAAACAGTCACAAAGGCCCATGCTCCTTCCTTCCATATCCTTTAGTGACACAAGATCTGTTACTGTACTGTCGCTTAACACTAGCAGAATTAACCATGAAGGAGCAGTATTAACCACGAAGCTGCCAGTATTAAAAACATATGACCAGTATTAACCCATACAACGACAATACATGAGCAATACTACATTCCAACCCAACAGTATTCATCCCATAAACCTGCTACTCAAATCAATCATCCTAAACATTGTTTAACCATAACTTTGTCACGATTGATCCATAACACAAACCATGGAAACCATTGATGAACCAGCAGATCCAAATGTGAACACAAGCAATCTCCAAACATGTCATGTGTTCCTTCTTATTTAATCTCAGCGAGTACACATTTATATCCAAACAATCATCAACAGTATTAATGAAGCTTCAAAAGACCCTAGCAGTATTAACGAACTGCCTAGCAGTAGTAACTGCTGTTCTTGTTGACGAATCTGCTGTATCATTATTCGACCTGTAAACACTGAACCATCCGCCTTCGTTGTGTACCTGATGTGACTCTTAAACCACGAACTTTGAATACAAAACTTGATGTTGTCACTTTTTTCAAACCATGTTCATCATACCAACATGAAACCCTAAATAAAGTTTCAAATCACTGTAGTAACCATGCGTTCAAACACAAGCTTGTACCCAGATGTATCAATCACATCACATTACAAACGCTAGAAACATATATCATTAGGCAAATCACGTAATCTTATATCACAGGTTCTTCTCCAAATCCAACAATTAGGGTTTTTAGAAACCCTGCTGTAAACATTCATCACGTATAGCATCATGTAACTTCATTGACATCATAAAATCACGAACACAATCATCATAAATCTCGTCTTAAAATATACAGGAAATTATTAAGGGAGTCAACCACAATCCCTATAAATCAGCAACCTTAATAACGTCTACCAGAATGCAATCCCTACAAATTAGGGTTTTATATTGCATTCCCTTAATCCACGAAACCTTAATACCTGTACCTCTTCTTTTCAAAAAACCATGCTACATATTCTCTTGTCACAGGAAACCTTTTAATCAGAGTACATGCTTCATTCTTTAGTTCACAACTGCTTTACACAAGTAGATCCAATTATGAACACTAGCAATCGTCAATCCTAACCTAGTAACATACATAACAGCAGCTATTTGATTAGGGTTTCATTAAAGAAACCTTGTATAAACCCTAATCAGATTTGATCATGTCACCTTAAACATGTTAAGCCCAAATAGTAACATAAACCACTCTTCTAGCATCTTATGTTGCTTCTTCTTGTGACGACATCTTAATCAAGAAACAATGAAAAACCGAAAACCATGCTATCATTTACTGAATTAGAAAACTCATACCTTCTACCGAATTAGGGTTTTACTAAATAAGAGTTTTTGTGAAAACCCTAATGTCACCGATTTTGAATTGTTACCGAAAATTCATATAAGCTCAAGAACCTTAATTGGGTTTATTAATTAGAATCAGTAACAGCATCAATAGAATAATTGAATCATGACAAAATCCCAAATACAAATCGAACTTGATAAAAAATAAATCATCGAAAATCAAAAGCACCATACCTTGTTTGATTTGTAAACCTTGTAGATCCTAGATATCAAGAGCAACCCGATCTGATACCAACTGTTAAAGCCTAATAGTAGGCTTCATATATCATTTTGCCCATCTAAGATATCATAACATTGATCACGCAGTGGAATAACAATTAAGAACAACAATGTTATGAACAAGGTTTTTATTCATAAACTATATCCCCAAGATCAAATGATCCTTGAGGCTAACTAATACACTATTCGACTTTAATCAGTCGACTATACTATCTAGATAACTAACTACTAATAAGCTAACTATTAGACTCTCATTGGAGAGATCTAACTATGATGGATGCTAAAACTATTCACCCTACCTCTCTTTATATACTAGAGAGGCTAGGGTTTACAAGAAAACCTAGCTTTGATAAGAAGCTAACTTAATATTACACATTAAGTCCTTGTTGTTTCATCTTTCTTCTTTTCTTCATATGTGGTTTTGTAATCATCAAATCTTAAATCCCAATAAGCATTAACCTCATTTATGCCAGCAGCATTAACAGTTGAACTAACAAAATTAACATTACCAGCATTATTAATATTGTTAGTGTTGTTAACATTATCTTCCTTCTCTTGATCTTTACATTCACTATCTTTTCTTGGATCTTCATCAACCTTCTTTCCATCATCACTTAAAGGTTTGGATCCATCATCATGAGAACTCTTTGGATCTTGGGAATATGGTGGATCAGTAGTCCATAATGGTAGCAAAATGTAATCTTTGACAGGTTCTGTCTCCTTTCTAGCTTGACCTGCATTATCACTTGCTTTTGTACCTGCAAAACCATTAGACTGTGTACCTACAACAATTGGCTCATAATTCATTGTTCTTGTTAGTGCATCAATATCAAATAGCCAATCTGGTCCACTACCTACAACATTAGGTGTACTCTCACTAAACCTAATATGCAAGTTTTCTTCCACTATCCTTGTTCTACTATTAAATACTCTAAAGGCTTTACTATTCAAAGAGTATCCAACAAAGAAACCTTCATCAGCCTTACTATTAAATTTTCCTAAGTGATCCATGGTATTGAGAATGATAACAGGACACCCAAATGGTCTCATAAAACTTAAAGTTGGTATTATACCATGAAAAAGTTCATATGGGGTCTTGTTATAAGGCTTAACTACTAACACTCTATTTTGCACATAGCAAGCAGTATTAACTGCTTCTGCCCAAAAAGTAGTTGGCAACTTAGAATCAGCTAGCATAGTCCTAGCAGCCTCAATTAGTGTCCTATTCCTCCTCTCAGCAACTTCATTTTGTTGAGGAGTTCTAGCTACACTAAATTGTCTCAAAATACCCTTCATCTTACAAAACTGATTCATTTCTCTGTTTTTGAATTCAGTTCCATTATCACATCTAATCACCTTAACCTTGTGATCTACTAGATTTTCTATCCCAGTTATAAAGGACTTAAGAATGCCACTAGTCTCATCCTTAGTAGCTAGAAAGAAAACCCATGTAAACCTATTGTAATCATCTGTGACAACTAGGCAATACATTTTCTTCTTAAGGATTTTTACAAATGTTAGATCAAACAAGTCCATATGCAACAATGGTAAAGGAAGACTGATTGAGTTCTCTATTTTGGACTTACAAGAGGCTCTGTGCTGCTTTCCCTTTTGACAAGCAACACATGTTTGATCATTTTCAAAAAGTTTGGAAGGTAAACCTTTTACAAGATTTCCCTTAACCAATTTATTCATGGTTTTAAAATTTAAGTGACCTAGCCTTCTACGTTAAAGTTTAGATTCATAAGATGTGGCTTTTGCAAAAAAGGCAAGTTAAACCTCCTTTAGGAACTATGTTCTTTAAATCAACACTATACATATTGTTCTTTCTAGGAACTCTAAGTAAAACTTGACTTTCATCAATTAACTTAAAGTTTGGAGATAAAACAATACATTCAGTGTCATTAAAAAGAACACTTTTCTTTTTATCACACATTTGTGAGACACTAAAGAGATTAAACTTTAACTCTCTCACAAAATACACATTTTCAAAATCTAGATACCAGTTTTAATGGTACCTTTTCTTGTGATTTTCTCTCCTTTGGGGTTCCCTGCAAAAGCAACATAACCTCCATCTATTTCTTCATTGTCTATAAGATAGGACATGTTCCTAGTCATGTGCCTTGAGCATCTACTATCAATTACTCCTTTATCCTGTAAATCCACTTGTGGATTGCCCTGCACATTAGATAAGAAAATCAATTTCTTTTGGGGACCCAAGCCATTACTGACTTGGATCTGCCTTGTGCATCAACATAATCAAACTTCTTTACGGTGATTGATGCACTGTTGTGTTTAGAAACATGGTCTAAACTTTAGTCTTTGGTTTCTAAACCCAATAAGCTGAGGCCTTAACAGCATTAACATTATTTCTCTTAACAGCATTAACTACTGCTTTTTGGCCTAGCAGCATTAACTACTGGTTTTGGCCTAACAGTATTAACATTTTTATCCTTATCACTATTAACCGTCTGATTAAAATTACTGTTTTTAAATGATGTATTCTTGTGAATGGGCCTCTTAACAATTGAATGTGTTGTTTTAGCAAAATGTGACTTTGGCCTAGCATCATTCACTATTGTTTTTGAGTGAGCAACATTAACTTGTCTAACAGTATTAACTAATACTACTGCTCTTGGAACCATGTTCTTTTTAGGGCAGGGGTGAGTCTTTTTGGCAAAATTCTGATGATTCACCCTTTTAGCATTATTCCAAACAGGTTTTATCACCCTTTGGTAATTACAATCAATCTGCAAGTGATCAAAACTTCCACATACATAACAAGCTTTGTTAAACATCTCAAAATTACTTCCTAGTCTCTGAGACATCATATTATTCCAGTTTCTTTGATTGCCTCTTGAAATGTAAATGTTTTGCCTATTGTGCTCAACTTGTTTAGCAGTTTTCCTATCAGTTTTGTTTGTTTGTTTAGCTTTGACAAAGTCTATCTTAACAAAACTAGGCTTAGCTGTTTTCTTTTCAATCTTAGTTTGAGACACATTTTCTTCCTCACTATCTGACACCCAATCCTCAATAATTGGAGCACCATTATTCTTACTAACTGCTTTAGGCTTTGCTTCACTAGCCTTAGCTTTACTATTCTCAACTACAGGCTTAATAACTACAGGCTCATTTGTAAACTCTTCTAAGCCAGTAAATGACAAGTCAGGTTTTGGAGGCATGAAATTTCCTGTTAGGGGAGGAAGAACTGCATTATAGCCTAAACCTTTCTTGCAATTGTCTACAATCTGACTCTCTATGATCTTGTTTAAGCTTTTAGATGCATTTTCAAATTTGTCTACATTGAACTGAATACCATCTTTTTCCTTTTGAACTATTTCTAGCTTCTTCCTAAGCTCCTCAATAGTTATCTCTCCTACTTGAATATCCCATTTGAAGCCATTAATCTTTTCTACATAAACAGACTCATTCTTTTTATTAAATTCAAGTCTTTCTTCTACAGACTGTAAACCTGTCTTATAAGCTACAACCATTAACTCGGATTTCTCAAAAAATTTCAATAGTTGTTCATATTGAGATTTAAGCACTTCAATAGTTTCAAGATATGATTTTGAGCAAGTAGAATCATTAGATACCTCAGAACTTGAAGATGAGTAGGCCATGAGTGCATAGTTAGTAGGCCTTTCCTCTGCCTGATCACTCCAGTCATATCCACCAAGACCATCACATGAGATCAAAGCATTAAAAGTAGTTGTCTCTACCGACACACTTCTTCTTGAGCTTTCCTTGTTCCTGTTGTCTTGGTTTCTTGGAACTTTGCACTCTCTGGCAAAGTGTCCCTTCTTGTGGCAGTTGTAGCACTCCACTTTGGACTTGCCAAAGCCAATATTCTTATTGCTATTGACTGTAAGCCTCCTTCTAGTATTCTTCAAGAATCTTCTAGACCTCATAGTCAACATGGCCATCTGCCATCTCAAATCCATCTTTTCCAAGTCATTTAGATAGAGTTGTTGTAAGTCCTCATTTACAAGTTGAGGACTACTTGGTTGACTAGCAAAGAACAGATCACAACATTACTCAAGTTATTAACATTTATTGGATTAACATCATTAGCTTGATTGCTATCAGCAGAAACTCCATGAGCAGTATTAACTGCTTCATTAGTGCTGCTAGAGTTGTTAGAGGACACAAAAGCCATGTTTTGTGTGCTTGTATTTGAGCTTGATGTCCCTTTGACTTCTGATTCATATACTTTGAGATTGTTGTAGAGATCATCCATGCTCATTCTCTCTAATTCAGGCTTATTCCTCTACACAACAGTGTGTGAGTTCTATTTTGGTGACAAACTTCTCAACAGCTTCTGGTTCACATCTTCTTGTGAAAGTGTTTCACCCAAAATCTCTAGCTGACTCACAAGCTTCCAAAGCCTATCAAAAGTTTGATCAAGGTTTTCTGAGCTAGGAGCAGTGAAGTTTTCATACTGCTGTTTCAAGAGATTTCTTTGAGTTTTCTTTGTAGCAGCATTCCCACCAAACCTCTTTTCAATAGCTTCCAGCAGCAACTTAGCATCCTTAATTGAGTTAAACTTTAACTGATATTCATTAGGAATGCCCATTATTAAAGTACTTCTTGCCTTCACTTCTAATCTCCTTGTGGCCTTCTCTTCAGCAGTTGTAGGAGCTATTACTTTCTCAACACCTTCCACGACTGTTGTTTTTGGTGCAGAGTTTCCATTCTCTATGACTTCCCATAGAGCATAGTCAATCATCTGGATTTATTATTCTATTCTTATCCTCCATAACTCAAACTCACCAGGCTTGAGCATTGGAACCTTGGATGAAGCCACCATATATGCAGATTCTGAATCCATATCTTCTAGCAAAGAGATCTTATGTATTGAAACAGGTTCTTCTAGATCACAGCTGCTCTGATACCACTTGTTGTCCCAGGATATAGGATACCTCTTGTTGGATCCTACTTCAATAGATCAAATTCCTTAAGCTTGTGTAAGGTTTAGTTATATTAGATAAATATAACACAACTATAGTAGAAACTTTATGTGAATGTATTAAAGATTATGTGGAATATAATCTTTAATATTAGAAGAATTCTTAATGAAATAGTAACACAAAAACACAATTTAACCAACAATAAAAGCTCCAATATTATTACAAATAATACAAATACTCTCTTAGTATTAGGGTTACAAAACCTTGAAGCCATGAACTATACGACTTTGTATATTTTTCTATATTTGATATATCAAATTCTATGCACTAGGACCTCCTTTTATACACCAAGGAGTCCTAGTCGATTTACAATATATTCCTAAAACTTAGAATATTCACTATGATCTATTCTATAAATAACTCATACTTATCACGTAAGTAATCTTGATCACCAAACAATCTTTATCCTTTTTTCTATCTTTATCCATCCCTTGACAGTAGAAACTCTTTTAGTAGTCTTAATCTTTAAGCAGTTGTAACTTTTGTACTAGCAGCATTAACTTCTGACACTAGCAGTATTAACTTATACACCAGCAGCATTAACTGTGTACAAGCAGTAGTAACTACTTAAAATATTTTCTTCAATCTTCACCAGCAGTACTAACTTTACATTAGCAGTGCTAACATATACTAGTAGTAGTAACTAGCAGTACTAATATACACTAGTAGTACTAAGTTACACCAGCAGTAGTAACTATGAACTAGTGGTACTAACTACTTAGCATATTTTTCATTAAAGTTAATGAACAGCACTAACTTTAGCTTAGCAGCAGTAACTTCAAGAAAGCTTTTAATCCCAACAATGTTGGCTATATTTCATGACGTGATTAAAGAATCAATCAAAGTATTCATGGACGATTTCTCCGTCTTTGGAAGCTCTTTTGATCACTGCCTGAACAACCTCGATAAAATGCTTCAACGTTGCAAAGATGCACATCTTGTCCTTAATTGGGAAAAATGTCACTTTATGGTTAAAGAAGGAATTGTGCTTGGACACAAGGTTTCCGAAGCAGGCCTCAAAGTCGACAAAGCAAAGATCAACGTAATCTCCAAACTTCTACCACCCACTAATATCAAAGGTATTAGAAGCTTTCTGGGACATGTCGGTTTCTACCAAATATTCATTAAAGATTTCTCAAAAATCGTCCATCCTCTCACCAAGTTACTCGAATAAGATACTCCATTCAAATTCAATGATGAATGTCAAAATGCATTCAAGATATTAAAAGAAAAGCTCACATGTGCTCCTGTAATCGTAAGCCCAAACTGGAGTCTTCCTTTCGAACTCATGTGTGATGCAAGTGATTTCACAGTCGGAGCAATCCTAGGTCAAAAATAAGGTAGAAATTTTCATCCGATATACTTTGCAAACAAAACTCTCAATGCAGCTCAGTAGAACTATACAATAACTAAAAAAGAACTCATGGTTGTAGTCTTTGCTTTTGACAAATTTTGATCCTATCTGGTATTATCAAAGACGATCGTGCACACTGATCACTCAGCTCTTAGACACCTATTCAAGAAACAAGATGCTAAACCACGCCTTATTCGTTGGATTCTGCTCTTACAAGAATTTGATATCGAGATAAAAGATAGAAAAGGTACAGAAAATGTTGCAGCTGACCACCTATCTCGAATTGAAAATGAAGAAACAAGTAATGACAGTGAAGTCGATGACAACTTTCCTGGAGAAACTCTTATGGAAATAAACACTGAAGATGAACCATGGTTTGCAGACTTTGTAAATTACTTAGCAAGTGACATCATACCTAAAGGAATGGCGTACCAACAAAAGAAAAAAAAATCTTGGACATCAAACACTACTTCTCGGAGGAACCTTACCTCTTTAAAATATGTTCTGACGGTATGATAAGACGATGTATCTCTGGACCAAAAACCCGAACCATTTTAGATCAATATCACCACGGACCGACCGGTAGACATTATGGACCAAATACAACAACTAAAAAAGTCTTAGACTCAGGTTTCTACTGGCCAACCATCATCAAAGAAGCTCACAAGTTCTCCTTTGTGAAGCATGTCAAAAGACAGGAAATATATCAAAACGTGATGAGATGCCCTTAAATAACATTCAAGTATGTGAAATTTTCGACATATGGGGTATCAATTTTATGGGAACCTTTCCGAAATCGTACAAGTTCGAATACATCTTAGTCTCTGTCGACTATGCTTCTAAATGGGCCAAAGCACAAGATCTACCAACAAATGATGCCAGAGTTGTTATTACTTTTCTGAAGAAACTATTCTGCCATTTCAGAATGCCCAAAGCTCTCATAAGCGACAGAGGAACTCATTTTTGCAACAAGATAATGGAAAAAACCATGAAAAGATATGGAGTTAACCATCAATTCTCTACATCATACCACCCTCAAACAAGTGGTCAAGTTGAACCACGAACAGAACTCTTAAAAGAATTCTTGAAAAGACTATTAAAGACAATCCTGCTATCTGGTCAAGAAAACTTAATGACGCTCTATGGGCTTTTTGTACAACTTACAAAACACCAACCGGAACAACACCGTACAAACTCATATATGGAAAGAATTTCCATTTGCCATTTGAAATTGAACACCGTGCATACTGGGCCCTAAAAAACTATAACCCATATCTCATCGCTGCTGGTGAGAAGCGAATGTTTCAATTACACGAGTTAGACGAACTAAGACATCAAGCCTATGAAAACTCTTGTCTATATAAGGCAAGAACCAAAGTTTGGCATGACAGAAAACTCAAGATGAGAAAAGAATTCAAACACGAAAACAAAGTGTTGTTCTTTCATTCAAAGTATAAATTCAAGCAGCGAAGCTCAAATCTCGCTGGCTAGGACCATATGTAGTAAAACGTCAATATCCATCTGGATATGTTGAACTATATGGAAAGATGGAAAACGTTTATTGTTAACGGCCACCGACTCAATCTATATCATAAAGAAGAAGATTATAATGACCAAAGAGAAGCAGTCACTCTCTTCTTTCCAAAAGAATGAATTCCTGAAGCATGAGTCCAGCTAATGACTCTCTTAAAAATTAAGCGCTTCTCGAGAAGCAACCCATGTTTTACTTAAGTGTGGAGGAGTCCTTCCTCCATACAATTTCACTTATTTCCTTTATTTATTTTCTCTATAAAAAAACCCAAAAATATTTTTATTTTTTTATGTTTTTGTGTGTTTACTTTTATGCAGGTATTATAGCTCAAATCTGAAAAATTATGGAGTATGCTCAAGGATAGCTTTCATGCAAGCTACAATTCCCTATGCCCCGGGAAGTACTGTTTTCCCTTAATTTTCCCTATTTTTTAGTTATCAGTTATCACATTGACGGCAATGTTCAACTTAAGTGTGGATGGGAGCCAAATAGGAAAAATTCATAAAATTGATCATATCCCTCCATGTTTGCCTTGCCAAAATTTTTTAATGCAAATCTTAAAAATCTTAAAAATTAATATATATGCTTTCAATATAAAAAATGCTCTTAGTAAGGCAAATCCACCCGGATTGACACTATAACTAGCACAAAACCAACCCACTAAATTGTGATAATTTTAAGCCTTAGAATATATTCGGGTACCCACATTTGGTACCTAAGATAATTGATGTCTTTAGCTTGTTCGAGTTAAGGTTTGAATGCAATTGCAAGTGTCTCATCCGTCGTTACGGCTATGTATTTGTAATTTGTCGCCTTTTTTGGAGTAATGGTATTGGTTGAAATTATATTTGAGTGAGCCGGTGTAGGTAACCCAATATCACCTCCACTTCACCATTGATATAAGAAAAATAGATGAGAAGATAATAAGAAGAATTTTAGAGAGAAGTTAGAGAGAGAAATAAAGAGAGAAAATAAGAGAGTGGT
>BQNB010183712.1:0-12378 GCA_026074375.1 Tanacetum coccineum
CCCTTTTTCTATTTGGTAAATCCACCAAAGTCTAAACTTCTTGTAACTTGAATTGTAGAAGCTCTTCCTGCATAGCCTCCATCCAGCTTGGATCCTTCAATGCATGAATTACTTTTTTGGGTTTCTTCTTGTGATAAAAAGCAAGCAAACAAGCAGTTTTGAATGTCTTTATGGTTTGTTCTTTGTTGAATAGTACTAACAAAGCCATGTTTCTCCAAATTCTTTGACATGTTTTTTGTTTGTGTAGCTGATTGCAAATCTCCAATCACTTGATTGAGATGATGATCTTTATGAACTCTTGTAGTTGAAATAGGACTGACTTGGATTGTTGTATCCAAATTGTTCATGTCAGCCTCTACACCAACATCTTCATTATCTCTTGAGAGGTCAAATATGCTTATTTCTTCCAAAGCATGCATATTTGGATCATTTGGAAGTTCAATGCTTGTTTTTCCACCAACAGCATTAACTTCATTTGTGCTAGCAACATTAACATTGTTAGTGCTGTTAAAATTATCATCCTTCTCTTGATCAATACTTTCACTATCTTTTCTTGGATTTTCATCAACCTTCTTCTCATCATCACTTGAAGGTTTGGATCCATCATCTTGAGAACTCTTTGGATCTTGGGAAAATGGTGGATCAACAGGCCACAATGGTAGCAAAATGTAATTTTTGATAGGTTATGTCTCCTTTCTAGCTTAACCTGTATTATCACTTGCTTTTGTACCTGCAAAACTATTAGATTGTGTACCTGCAACAATTTGCTCATGATATGTGTGAAAACACATATCTGTTTTATATCAAAAACGACCCATAAAAGATAAAATTGTGCTTAAAATGCTTGTATATTGCTTGTTTTGTCTTTGTGATTGTGTAGGTTCGGATATTGCAAAAATATCAAGAGAACGGTCAAAACCGGACAAACACAGACATGGGAACGGAAAAGAGTGTACAAGAGCCGAGAGAATGCTATCAAATGTCAACAAAAGTCAACTCTCGGTCAACCGAAGTCAACCACTAAATGACAAAAACCCAAAAATTCCAAAACAGTCCCTCAAAGAAAACCAAATTACAAAAATAGTCCCTAAACCCTAACGGTGTTAACTCTTTAATTTATAAAGAGTTAACACCCGTTAACCCTTATAACAACACCCGTTACCTGTTAATAACCCAAGCCCAAAACAAACAACCCCGGCCCAAAACCCTTTATAAACCCAAAGTCAAACCCCGAGTAAAAGAAAAGTCAAATCCCCTTTTGTACAAGTTTTCACGCAGGAAAAATTGTTACCACTATTCACTGTCTTCCTCGTTTTAACCTCGAGCTCAAATCAAGGGGTAAATCTAAATTGGTGACATGGCTACGCAATTCAAGTGAAAAAGGATAAGCTGGCAGAGTTACACATCACCAAACGCTCCCATTGGTGGAAACCCACAAGGAGAATGCCACGCGGATGCAAGGAAACACACCAAGATCAAGATTGTTGCACTAAAAGACTCACAAAAGAAGCACAAGGTCTGACACACGGAATGCCACATTGGCAATCCGTGTGCTCACCCTATTTAATCCAACGGTGTAAATCTATGATCCAATCATTGCTAATAATTGAAGGGCCAGGATCAAAAGGAGCGTGTACCTGACTCAGGGGCCTAGAAGCTTCTCCTAGACAGTATAAATACAAGCAAGGACTCACTCACAAGATATCTAGGAGTAGGATATAAATTAGCTTATTAAAATTAGCTTTTGTAATTTTCATTTAAAATGTTTTAGCTTAATGTTTGCTTAAATGTAATTTCCTTTTCAGAATTGTATTCAACTTTTTCATTAATAGAATTCGAATTTGCTTTTCTCAAATTCACTTAAAACTTTGTTTAATAAGCTTTTAATGTTACATAAGCTCTTCACAAGCTCATCTTAAGCTCTTTGAGTCTCTAAGGTCAAATTAAGCTCATAATAAGCATTTAATCTACTTAAACTATAAAATCAGATAATTACATTTGCTTATTGAATTTTGAGCTTTTTGGAAGATGAGCTAACCATGGAAGAGCTCATAAGGACTTTTACTAGCTTATCATAGACAAGTTAGAGTTGTAGACAAGCTCTTTGAGCAATTTGAGCCTTGTTTAGAGCAAAGGTTGCTTGTAAGTTTCCTATTTCTATTACTGTCTTGATTTTCTAGCTTATAGTTGCTTACTTTGCTTATTTACTAGCTTATTTGTGCTTTATCTGTCTTATTATGCTTATTGTTGTAGTTTAATGCTTTAAATGTTTATTAGATAGTTTAAAGCTTAGAGTTGCTTAATTTGTCATAAAATCTCTAAAAACAAAAAATAAGTAGAATAGATAGTAGCTTTTAGTTATCTGGCTTATTTGATTAATGTTATTTGTTATAGTTTTATGCTTATTAAGGTTGTTATAATCTGTTTGTCATCTGGTATCTAAGTTTTTATAATTAAATCTGTTCTTATAAGCTCAAATGGATTTCAATGTTTTTAAAGGGGTGTTTGGCATAGCATACTACTCAAGTTAGTACTAAGTCCCCCCCCCCACAATCCCCCCCCTATATATATCTATATTAAGGCCTTTGTCTTTTAGCTTCACTTTGTTTAGTTCAATTTTAAGACATTAAGTCTTTTTCTAGTCGTTTTAAAACTGAATATTGTTTTCAAGGTTTACTCAACATCTAGGATCTGATTCTTTTAAATTAGTTAATCATTAGCTCTTTTTAATAAGTTTGTGTTTTAGTGCTTTTTAGTAATCATGTTTAGTTTTCATTCTGAAAGTGTTTAAATGTAGTAGAAACTTTTACTTAGTTATCATTTGCATTCTATTTTTTAGGTTCATAAATGGTCAAATGCATCACAGTAGATCTACCAAAAATAAAGAGACAAATTCTAGCTTCATTTTCAGTAAGGTTAAAAATAGCATTTAGCTTTTGATTTTTATATATAGTAGCTTATAGGTCATGTTATATTCATTAATTTAGATTTAGTTTTCAAAATCTAGCTTAACTTGCCATCTGTTTTTAGCTTTTAAATAAGCATTTTGTCTTTTCATTTTCCAAAACCAAACTCAGCATAAGCTGAGTAAACTGTTTGTATTTTAAGCTTTTCAATAGAGCGTATAGTTTTCCAAAGTCCTTTATCAAAAGCATTTTTATATAGTCTTTGAGTTAAGCTATCTAAAAAAGCAAGTTTTACTTCTTAAAAAGCTCATTTGCTAGCTTAATTTTAAGCTCAAAGATCCCTGTAGGGACTGTTTGGTTTTAAGTTTTCTATAAGTGCTTATTTTGAAATTTCTAGCTTATGGCTTGTTCTTTGTGCTTATTCTTATTCATTTAGCTCTTTAGGTATATTAGCTTATTTAGTAGCTTAATTTGTCATAAACTGTTACTTATTGTATACTTTTAGATTATTCGTTTTAGAAAAAAAACTCTAAAAATTAACTAAATAGTTTCTCTGTCAAGTTATAACTATTTAACAGCTTATTTGTGGGGTCATCTTTTTTTGGCTTTATAAAAAAATTCGTGTTATTAAAAAATCGCTTAGTTTCAGATGTTCTAAAACTTTGCTTTTATAAGTTTTTTAAAAAAAAGGGGAAGGTGGAAATCGTGGGTTGAGCAAGACTCGAACTCCCCGACCTCAACACCCTCTACCCCTTTAAAACACACACCACACACTCCATACCAACACCGCCTGGGGTCTTTATCCGTAAACATTTACACAATTTTAATACTTATACACGTTTTAACCATTTGCCTAGAAGCATTTTTAGCTTATTACTCAGCTTATTCATAAGCCTGTGAAATCAAGCTTAATTTCTAGGTTTAATTAGTTTCCAGCTTTTTTTCTGTATTTTTCTATAATTTTATAATTAGTTTTAGAATTATTTAAACATTTATTTTTATTATAAACTTTAAAAAATTCATAAAATAAAATAGAAAAGAATAATCAAAAAAAATATAAATTCTTTTTAGAAAATTTTCTTTTATCATAAAGTTTCTAGGCAAAAATTTATTTTTGTCTTCGTAGGTTAAATTGCAAAATTTTTTCATTTTTAAAGAAACGGGATTCGTCCCCGTTCTTATTTTCGTGTTTATAGCTTATTTCAACTCCTTTTGTCTATTTACTTAAACTTACTTATTTAGTCAAATTATAGTCCATTTAAAAGAAATTTTTAATTTATGATTAATTTTATGAAATTTAAGGGTTTTTTGACGCTACACATTTAGGGTTTCCCCGTTTTGCGTTATTAGTTAAGAGTTAATTATCCCGTTATTCGTTTCGTGCGTAATTGTTATCAATTTGCTTATTTTAATGTAGAAGTAAAAAAATTAAATCAATCTTTTTTTTAATTCAAATCATTGAGTACGAACTCAAACGTGGTTTTCAATTTCACAATCGTTGAGAATAACGACCCGGGAATCATACTTCCCTGTTAATATACGTATTATATTATATATACTTTTGTGAAAGATTTTTCCTATTTACCATTTGTCCTCAAGGGGTAATTTGTGGGAATTTCTATCATATTATATATTTTATAGTTACGTGTGTTGATTTTTACGAATCTATTTTTTGGCGGTGCCGCTGTCAAGGATGATTTGTGATTAAGATTCCTTTCCGTTTGAAGGGTTTCCCCCCCGCGCTACCCACATCCTGCGCACACACTCTCGGAGACAACCCCCTGACGAGTGCCCTCATGCTCCACCCACACACACACACCACACTAGCTGCGCGATAGAACGCGTGCATTAAGAGATCGCGCGTAGGCGCAAGATGAGAGAGCGGAAGAAATTAAAAAATAATACAGAAATAAATATGTGTTCCTGACGATTTTATTATAAGTAGAAATCCACTCTAACAAAAAACCCCTTCAAAACCTAGCGCAAAAGACGAGAGTGAGAGAGAGGCTACAAACGTTTACTTAAAAATATATGTTGCTCTTGTGCTATTTTTTATAATTGTATATTGATATAGAGAGAAACTTATGCTCTCTCTCTCTCTCCTCCTTACACACACACACTCTCAAGTTTAATTCACAACATCGCGAGCTAGATATATATCTGATCTCTCTCACAGCAGACGCTTCAATTTTCTCACCACGTGGTGACGCGAGAGCGCAATCGAATTAAGATGCAAGGGCTCTCTCTTATCTCCTCAGTATAGCTCGTTCATAGCGGTGTGCAGCGTGACGTACCATACCAAACCCTCTAACACACCCCCTCACTATACAACTTAAATCCAAATACAGCCAGGATTTTTAAGAGTCGAGAAGAAATAAATCTCACCACGACCCCACCACAACAACTAATTCAAGCAATCATCGATAGATATAGATATATCTTTGTTTAATGAGAGGTAGTGTTTGGAGACACTGGACATTACCAAATCCTTATCTCTCTACTAGAAGTATCTACACACACCTCAATTCATCCTCCTCTCACAATTCTCAACTAAGATCAGAGATCCTCTATACCCAAACGCGCTACTAAGACAAAATAAGTCCAAGCAGTCGTCCCTTCCTTCACGAAACTGCTAATCAGACTAACATTATACAATCAAGACCACCAGATCGAATTATAGAGGTCTAGGTGATGACAGAAAACACAATTTATAGTCACAACCGATTAGATACAGATCCAAATTACACAGATCTCTCTCATCTCACAGAGTCGATCGGAAGACAGAGTGTGCACATTTATATTATTCTTAAAAAGAAACATATAAAAATAATAACAAAATTAAAAATTTCCTCCACCGACTCTCCCCTCAATAATTAGTGGGGGATAAGTGATGTGGTAATGTGAGATAGAAGACAATAGATATGTAATTTATGGGGGGTTTAATTTTGATTGGAAGTGTGGTGTTGGTTTATTGGGGAGGTATGGGGAATTGAATTAAATTGTATAGTTGGGTGTTTGAAAAGATTGAGAATTGTTTGTGGGTATTTTGTGGTAAGATAGTGTATGGGTTGGCATTTATGTGGGTTAGTTGTGGGGAATGTGAATATTGGTGAAGAGTTTAGGGTATTTTGTTATTAAATTGGATTGAGGCGGTAATTGAGTGTTGAATAGGTTAATTGTAGGGTTAATGGGGGAAAGAAGGATTTTTAATATATAGGTTTGTTGTTTTTGATATTGTAATATTTTGGATGTTAGGGAGGTTAGGTTTATTGGTTTGGGGAGTTGATTAAAATGGTAGTGTAGTGTGTTAGATTTTTGGTTAAGTGTTATGGTGGATTATTGTTGTTATTTAAATTTTTGAGAGGAGTGTTTGAGGGGTGTTTTATATAGTTGTAGTGTTTATGTTTAGTTTTTTTTTAATATTTTATGAGTATAGGTTTTGGATTTGAGGATTGTGTTGATAATTATTGGAATTATGTGTTTTTAGTTTAAGGATGTTAATCAGTTAGTATGTTTGATTGTGGTGTAGTTGTTTATGGTGAAAGACCCCATAAATCACCGCTCCATTGATGCGATGAGAATCTTGTTTACCTTGTGGTGGTGGCCACAGGTCTTGTAACAATTTCGGATTTAAAGGAGTAACTAAAACGACCGATAACAATCCAGGCTAGTGTTTGTGCGACTACGGGTACTTACAATCAAAGTTAACCCTCCAAACTGTGTTAGTAATCAAATGGCACCACCAGGATTTTGCTATCCTGTACAAAAACAATGTCCAAATAGTTAATCAGAATCATGTTCAGGGAACAATTTCAATCGGGGAAAACAACTTCATCAAAAATCAAGAGTTTTCAAATCAAGTTTAATCATGTGCCGGAATTTTTCAAATCAAGATTTCAAAACCAACCTTTTCAAGCTCATAATCATCAATTTCAACAAGATTCCATCCCAAATTACAGTTAATATGAAAGCTAATGATCAATTGTAGGAAATATCAAGGTCAAATCAATGAAATAAGAATGAACGTTAACTAAACAAAAGGGAAAATCTTAGGAAAAATTGAATAAGAGACATGCGTTGTAATTTAAGGAATTTGTCTTTCAAAATCAAGCCTCAACTTTCAGGTACTTCTTCCGAGTAATACCAATCCAAACCCAAAGGGTGAGATTAAAGCGATCAATACTAGAAATTCGTTAATATGAAAAAAATACTCGAAGTGTGTTTGCTTATAGGGACCCTCGTTTCCTACAAATAACCTTCTCCTAAAAAGTAGAGAACGAGAAACCGAGGAGACAACGGATATAAGAGCAAACTAAATTTTCCAAGGAAGTACCGCTCAAATCCTACCATAGATCCCCGGTAGTCCCCATTTTTATTCCGGAACCCGAATTCCGAAACTTTGCCTAAAACTACTCCCATTCCAGAAATCCATATTCCGAAAGAGTTTACCGTAAGCCAAATATTCCATAACCTTCACAGACTGATGATCAAAAGTCCACGTGACAAAGCTTCGAGTCAAATGGATAAGATCTACCGAAATCTTTTCAAAGATTTACGCTTCGACATTAGTTTTCGCAGATGCTTTACTTGATCTCAGATTTGTTTCCTAACGATTAAGAGTTTGCTTATGAATAAGGAAAAGTTGCTTATGATAGCTAAAATACCGTTTAAAAAACGGATTGCTCTCAGGAGGTCGAATCTTCTCAAAAAAGCTTCCCGAAAATCTTGGAGATCTCCAGCAAGTTTCTGTATTTATCATGTAATTTCCCGGGAATGGATGTATGCCACTGCCTTGGCTGATCTTTGCGCAAGCATAAAACGGAAATGCCGTCTTCTATTTGGAAAAATCATCTTTGCCGGAAACTTAAACCAACCTTCGGATGACTTAGAGTTAGCGGACAAACACGATCAAGTACTCATCCTAAAGGACTTTCGCCGAAGATATTTTTGTCAAAGTTTGGGAAATTTTCCATTTTCCACGCGACATTTGTTGTTGTTTGATTTAAAAAAAAAAAAAAAAAAAAAAAAAAAAAGCCGATCCTCGAGTACCTCTTATACTTGGGAGATCCTTTTTGAGAACCAGCCGTGCTTTAATCGATGTATACGAAGGAGAGCTGTTTTAAGGGACTGGAAATGAACAAATAACTTTTCATGTCAATGGCACGTCAAAACATCCTCAAAAGCATAAAACGAGTCAATTAAAATGGTTAATGACGCATGCAAAGATTATTTCAAAAGGTTTTACCGACGAATCCCAGCTCTAGTTTGCTACCTCCATCGAAGATGTCAACAATAAAAAAAGAAAGCAGGAATGAAGAAACTCCAGAGCCAGACAGTGTAACGCCAAACTTCGTATCACTACCATTTTTGAAGAATTTTTAAAGTTATTTGCAATGGAGAGCAAGTTTCAGTCAAACAACCACCTCAAGTTTCTTCTTTTTTGCAATCAAACATCCACTTACCGTCTATTAAGCCCAAAGATTCTCTCATAATGGGGGATGAACACTTTAGTACTTTTTAGTTAATAAAAATTGTCCAATCCCAAGAGAATCTGAGGATTACATCTTAGGAGTGATAGTAAGAACGTTTTACACTTCGAATATAGTTTCCACTTCCACAACGTTCCACTGATAATTCCGTGACTTCTCCTAACCCTCTTTTGAATTGATGTCAAATTTCAAAAGCCCTCTTTTTTGAGATAGAAGAATTAGAGTATCGAGTGCAAGGATTCTATATGGAGATTCCAACCTTATGATCGACTTTCCTAGTCACACTCTTTCCTGATTCTAACAAGATGAGTTCTTAACTCTAGGAGACGACATTTGAGTTTCTACTCACGTGATCCGTCTACATCCTTTGAAAAGCGTTTGTTTTCCATTCTCGAGAAGGATTTTTACAATGAATCCCACCTTTCCTAAGAGAATGCTATTGTAGTTGAATTGGAAAGTTAAAACTGAATGAATGGAAAGGCGCAATTTGTATATGATTCTTCAATTGATGAGGCAGAATGTTTTGATCAGAGGCGATAATATTAAGATCGATGCATTTCAAGCTATTAAAAAGTCCTACGACGTATATTGAAGATATATGACTCGGAAGGGAGACGTAACCTATCATGAGAGTTTGCTTAGTGATGATACCACCCATAATCTTTATCCCCGAAGTTTTTTCGATCATGAACTACAACCCAATAATGGTATAAATAAAAAATAGATCAATTGAGAAGGAAGTCAAATCATTGTCTTATTTTTTCTCCCAAGAGTGATTCCTCTTCACCAGAGTCACGACTGTGAGCATAACCACATTCCTCCGAATTGTTAAGAGCACAGATTATATCAATCGAATGTATCGTTGTTATAAGCTAATTCCTTGCTCCCAGTCACCATGAAAAATTTTCATACGATCATCGAGTCTCTTCCTTCATCTACTACCCTCGTTGAGAATAGTGATTCCAATAGGGAAGAGATCGATATATTTTCCGGACCGGATGATTCGATACCACCAGGTATTGAAAGTGATTTTTGACTCGGAAGAGACATTATTGACAAACTTGCTAACGATGATTCTAACTCTGAACCGGTTAACTTCAATATTGAGCCCGGATGCACCAATGAATAACAATGATGATGAGCATATAAAATGTATGTTTTGACTCCAAGGAAGTGAGTTAATGTTGAAGTGGATCAATGTCTTCACTGTCTCACATGATTTTTCTATTTCCATATCGTCACCTACCCTGAGTTTCTCCGTTACTTCCTACAGCCAAAAATGAGGACACCATTTTTGACCCCGACATCTCCACTTAGAGTTGGTGGCCTCTCATCGGGGGGAACTTTCATGAGTCTTTAATGCTTTTTGTTTTGGTTTAACCAAACATTAATGAGAAAGCCCGAATTGAGATATTTCTTCACAGACTTCCCTAAGTCGACGAATGAATTCCGGGATCGAGTCAAGCTATGTACTTCGATTTACCAAAAACAAAGCGCTTCGTGGAGGCACCCCATGCTTATCCATTTCTATTTTCTTTCTATCTTCTAAATAGTGTTGTAAGGAGGCTTGTACTCTCCGATCTTTGTGTTTGTTTGTTTGAACTTGTATTGTTTGCAAGATGAACCCAAATTTTTTGAAAGACTCCTTGTGTTCGGTGTTTTTGACCCGGGTCCACTGAGCTTCCTACCTTTGCTTGCATTAGTTTGGGGAAATCCGATATCCTAAGAATTTATTTATCGACTAACATTTATCTTTTAAGGCACAAAAAGAGAAACAAACTACTAAACGGCGTAAGATTTTTGTGAAACTTTCTTCATGTTGAGTTAGCATTCACTTTTTTGAGTTCTATATGGGTTTTTAAGTCTTAGGGCTAGGAAACAATGAGGAACAACTATGTTTGATTTAGTATGGGGTAGTATATCTTCGATAATATCTACCTACTGTTACCCTTGTTCTCACAACGTAACCTGCTCCGTATTTCTCCATAATAATTTTCAAAAATTAAGAAACAATTTTAAAATTTTTAAAAATAAAAAAAGTGTTTTGTCAAAATATGACTTTCCTGCTGGAGAATAAGAATAAATTTTGAGACGTAACTCGATCGAGCGTGTTAGCTCTAGCTTTGTTCCTTAAACCTTTTAGGCTAAGCCGTTCGCGATTTTTGGTGAGAATGAAAAATAGATAGATTTTAATTACTAGAGGCATGCGTAACAAGGATTAGTTGGAAATCCTAAGAGCTCATGTATTTAATATTTTGTCTTTTTCTCCTATTATATCGCCTTAAACCGGATTAATAAACATGCCTGATTTTGGAAATTAAACTTAAATCAACAATTTTTATGTAATATATAGCAAAAATTTTAGTCTTAGTTCAAACTTATACTTGAATTTTTCAAAAAGAAGTCTTCTCTAAATATAGTATATATATATATATATATATATATATATATATATATATATATATAGGAAATAATATATATAATAATGATAAAAAAAATATATAATAATAATAAAATCTGTTGGGCGATAAAATTTTTTACCTCTGCTCCGCCTCACAACCGATGTGGGTAGTCTGTCTAAAGAAAGCTCATAGTAAAAATAAAAAACCCGAACTGATAATAGTATGATGCACTCTTTGCCGGCTCACAACCGATGTTGTAGGCCATTCTACTAAAAGTGCGGAGGTTACTATTGCATAAATGTATTATAATTTATTTTGAAGCAATAATATATTTTCTTTTGTTTAAATTCAAATAAGCGCTTTTAAACTTTGACTATTCTATTCTAAAGCTATGAATATTCAGAAACCTGAAAGTTTTTTAAAACCTAAGGTCGTAGAGTCCCGAAACTATTCCCCTTGTGGGGTGACAAAAGCCGTCACTTAGCCGCAAGGTTAGGGATGTGCCGAGAACAAAAGTCGCTTACAATGGATGATCTCGCCTTCAAAACTCATTATTCTTGGTTGGAACTGAAGCAATAAGTATGAGTGCAAAAACGTTGATCCATGTTGGAAATTTCATAATAGTCACATCACTAATATAATAAATGTCGGAGTGAAAAGTTCTTACAAGTTACAAATATGATTAGTGTTAGCTCTTATCTGATATTTAGCTGTGATTTCAGCGTTTAAAAGACTTGGATTGGAGTAAGGAAAAGTCGGGGACGATGAATTTATCCTTTTTGGGGCATTCTCGGATCGAAATGCATCTTGTTCTATGATCCCTAACAATTATGGAAATAATGAAAGTCGAAATATTATTAGTTTATATAAAAAAAAGTTTTATAAAAATGGGAAAATGGGGTGTTTTATAACTTGTGATTTCTTAACTCTCTCCACAAAAATCTTTGCTACTTTTCAAAGATTTAGTTTGGGGAAGTTTTGAGGTATTTGGTTATAGAGCATATAATATTGCGTGAGGACACGAGCAAGTCGCTTAGCATTGGGAAATTTATGATATGTGTGAAAACACATATCCTTTTATATCAAAATTAAGCCCTAAAAAGACAAAATTATGCATTAAATGCTTGAATATTGCTTGTTTTTCTTTGTATTTGTGTAGGAACGGAATATTGCAAAATGGTCAAAACCGGACAAACACGGACACGGGAAAGGAAAGAGAATACAAGAGCCGGGAGAATGCTATCAAAGGTCAACAAAAGTCAACCCTTGGTCAACCAAAGTCAACCCACAAAAAGACAAAACCCAAAAATACCAAATCAGTCCCTCAAAGTTAACCAAATTCATAAAAAGTCCCTAAGCCCTAACGGTGTTATCTCTTAACACTATAAGAGATAACACTCGTTATCTTTTTTATAAAAGAATCCAAGCCCGAGCCCAAACTTACCCAAGCCCAATTCTTTGATATAAGCCCGAAGTCAAACATATAAAACCCGGGTCAAAGAAAGTCAAATGCACCCTTTTATACAAAGTTTTTCACGCGCGAAAATTTGTTACCATTGTTCACCGTCATCTTCAATTTAC
>BQNB010183716.1:0-12378 GCA_026074375.1 Tanacetum coccineum
CATACACTTTAATATACACACAAAGTTTCTACAAGCTATTTTGGATTTATCCAAGGTAATTTAACCATAGACAACCTAAGGAATCGATCTAGGTTTGGGATCAACAATATTTTCTTTGGTTCTACCATCTTGAATCCGGCCATATATGTATATATGTGATGAATGTTTGTAATTTTTGGGTATTGGGTACAATTGTGGGTATTTGTTGAGGCGTAGGAAAGTTTTGGTGGTTCCGCGTATGCCTAAACGTATTTTATCGCGAAACGTAAACACTTTACGTAACCAATAAAAATAAAATGAACAAAGTTAATAATTATCATCAAAATAATTACTTAACACTTGCTTGATGTAAGCATTTAATTGTTTGATGTCCGTTTACATTGAACGATAATTTTTAGCTTACGCGATTTAACTTAACGATTAAGATTTAAAAGCAAACGCGTACAATACTAAAAATAAATAGTGAATTTATTGATGTTGTAAATGATCCTAAAACACGGGGTGTTATAGTATTCCCCCGTTAAATGAGCCTTGTCCTCAAGGCTTAAGACGTCACACTTGACGACGGTGCAGTCTTTGCGAAGAGATGCGGATATTTATTTTGGAATTGGTCCTCGTGTTCCCATGTAAACTTAGGGCCTCGCCTAGAGTTCCATCGTACCTTCACAATTGGGACACGGCTTCGCCTTAATTGTTTGACTTTATGATCCATGATTTCGACTAGTTCCTCGATGAATTGAAGCTTGTCATCAAAATGAAGTCCATCAAACAGAACGGCTAATGGTTCGTCGGCATAACACTTTTTCAAGTTGGATACATGAAACGTATTTTGAACTCTGCTCAGCTCTTCAGGAAGCTCAAGCTTGTATGCAACGGATCCAACCTTTTCTAACACCTTGAACGGTCCAACGTACCTAGGGTCAACTTCCTCCGTTTGCCAAAACGTACGACCCCTTTCCAAGGCGAAATTTAAGCATAACTTTATCCCTAACTTGGAATTCCATCGGTGTACGCTTTAAATCGGCGTAACTCTTTTGCCTATCATGGGCGGCTTGCATACTTTGCTTGATCTGGATGATCTTCTTTTGTTTTTCTTGAACTATTTCTGGACCGGTGAGTTGAACTTGTCCAACCTCGGCCCAACACACAGGTGAACGACACTTTCGACAGTAAAGTGCTTCAAATGGTGCAGCCTTAATGCTAGCGTGATAGCTATTGTTATATGAGAACTCTACTAATGGCAAATACTTAACCCAACCCTTTTTAAAGTCGATCGCATAAGCACGCAACATATCATCGAGAGTTTGAATAGTCCTCTCGCTTTGTCCGTCTATTTATGGATGGTACGCAGTACTCATATCCAAGCTAGTACCCAAAGAATTCTGAAGTGACCTCCAGAAATGTGATGCGAACCTAGGATCACGATCACAAATAATCGAGAGAGGTATTCCATGCCTCGTGACAACCTCCTTTAGGTACATTCTTACAAGTTTATCCATAGATCAGTCTCACTCATTGTACAAATATTGCAGACTTAGTGAGTCGGTCAACAATCACGCAAATGGCCGTCGTATCCCCGTTGTGACGACTTAGGAAGCTTCATGACAAAATCCATAGTGATGTTGTCCCACTTCCATTATGGTATATCAGGTTGTACCAACAATCCTGATGGCCTTTGGTGTTCAGCCTTGACTTTAGCACATGCCAAACATTTTCTAACATAGGTGGCAATGTTGGCCTTCATACTTGGGACCACTAGATATATATACTTCTTCATGTCCTGATACATCTTCTCAAAACCCGAATGGATAGAGTATTTGGACTTGTGGGACTCGTGCATAATCACAGTCCTCAAATCGCCATAATAGGGTACCAACTCCTGCCATTTAAGCACAGAGTTCCATCTGCGCGGGGTTCCAACTTTTCTGTTCTAAGTTTCTCTGGATCCTTAGAATGTCAACAACATACTCCAACAACTCGGTTCTTGAGGTCTTTGGTTTTCGTGCTTCAGTCTGAGCATTCAGGATTTGTTTAGGAAGATCCAAGCCAATAGTCATCACTAAGGCTCGAACTCTTAATGGTTTACTCTGCTCCTTCATGCTCAAAGCATCAATAACAACATTCACTTTCCCCTGGTGGTAACGGATCTCACAATTCCATATAATCACCGAGCAGTTCTAACTAACGACGCTGCCTCATATTCAGCTCCTTTTGATTAAGAATGTGTTGTAAACTCTTGTGATCCGTGAACACCGTACACTTGGTTTCGTACAAATAGTGTCTCCAAAGTTTCAAAGAAAACACTACCGATCTAAGTTCCTAAATCCTCGATTTGTAAGTTCTCTCATGAATTTTTTAATTCGCCTAATGCATAAGAAAAAAAAAATACTTTTTACCTCTTTGCATTAATACCTCACTCCAATCCCTTATGCGACGCAGTCGCAATAGACTAAAAAATCACTCGCTTCCCTCAGGTAAAGCCAGATTGCCCACTGCATACTTCTGCTTTAAATAACATAGAAAGGCGGCTTCCTGCTTGTCTCCCAATCGAAGCTAAGATAAACCCTTTCTGATAATTGGTCATTCGACTGACAGTCTTCGAAAATTCCTTCAATGAATCTTTCGGAGTAATACCACAAGTAACCCTCTATGAATTCGTCGAATCTCCGTTGGCGCTTTGTTAGAGATTCCCAGTCATTTATAGATTCGATTTGGGCGGGGTCCATGTAAATTCCTTGACTATCAATCACGTGGCTGAGAAATTGTACTTAGGAATCTAAAAATTCACATTTTATGAGAAACTTAGCATAAAACTTCTCTTTCTTAAGAAATTCCAGAACTGTCTTAAGATGTTCTTCATTGCTCCTTCTCGTTCTTAGTAGTAGTATGGATATCGTCAATATCACAATCATAAATTAATCCAAAAAAATTGTCTTGCACACGCGTACATGAGATCAAAAATACCGTGGTGCGTTCAGTCAAGCCAAATTGCATAACTTTGAACTACTCGTAATGACCATATCGAGTTCGGAATGCCATTTTTAGAATATCCTCTTCCCGTACTCAAAGCTGGTGATAACCTGATCGTAGGTCTATCTTAGAATAAACACTGGATCCTTGTAGTTGATCAAACAAATCATCGATCCTTGGAAGTGGATAATGATTCTTAACTGTCAGCTTATTCATTTCCTGATAGTCAATGCACATTCTAAACAATCCATCCTTCTTTTTGACAAACAAGACCGTAGCTCCCCAAGGTGAGGAACTGGGTCTTATAAAGCCCTTGTCGGATAGTTCTTTCAGTTTCTCTGACAACTCTTTTATTTCGGAAGGCGCCAATCGATAAGGTGCCCGTGCTACAGGTGCAGCACTAGGTATCAGATCGATTTAAAATTCCACTTGTCGAGTCAGAGGTAGACCCGTCAAGGTCCTCCAGTGAATAATCGAGAAAATCTCCAACTAGTCGGGTACGTCCTCAAGAGTCCTTTCTCTATCCGACTTGTCATTCGTGTCCATTGTAGTAACGTTTGCCAAAAAGATTGTTACCAGATCCGTTTAGCAGTATTCTTTGTTTGGTGTACTAGGATAATGTGCAAATAAGCCTTGTTTCCTCCACGATTGCTTCCGTTCACCGCTAACAGATTAGAGTCTTTTCATTTCCTCAAGGGGCAGGGGAAACGAACGACCTTCTCGGCACACCGCAAGTGATAGCTCGGTACCCCTGCCAACTAATCCATTTCCATTATAGCATCGAAACTACCGAGTTCTAAAACGGGCATTAAGTCTATGATTGAATGTGTGGTTCACAGGAAGTTGAAATGTACAAACCCCTAAGGATAGGTTTACCTATTATTTTCCCGTCGTCTAGTTCCACGTCATAGTAATGAACTAATACAGTTTGGTGTGATATCAATTTAGGAGCAAAATGCAATAGACAGAAAAATCCTATACAGCACCATATCAAATAAAGATGAGCATAGCGGTTGTTTAGAAAGGAACGAACCTTTCATCTGACGTGGAGTCCTGGGTTTGTCCCCGCGTGCCTAGCCGCATACGACTTTCCGCATGGAGCAATGACATTTCCCAGCTGGGTTGCCTCTATTGTTGATTGTTGTTGTTCTTTATTAGGACATTCCCTCTTAAAAATGTTCCTTGGGCACCAACATACATAACATGTATGGGCCTTCTGACCTGTCCCAGTGCCCCCTATTGGTTTTTTAAGCAGGTTGGCATTAGCTAGGGCTCCTGTAATTCACGATGCCAAATGGCAAACTCGGAGCTACTATTGCACTTGTAGGCATTTGGGAGCACACAGACCCATCGTGGTGATAATTGCACTTAGGGAATAGGGATAGATCCCCCGATAGCTTCTTCTCAAACCATCCCTGCAGGCATAAGCCCTGCGGTGTTCTAAAACCTCTTGATTTGTGGTTGTTTAGTTTTGTTGTTGATTATTATCAGCGTTTCTCTTGTTCTCTATCTGACGCTCAGTAAAAGTATGGATTCTCTTATCTATCAGTTCGGTTGCTATTTCAATGCCTCTTGCATGTCTTAAGCTTGATACTACTACACTCTCCCGTGGATCATGTCGGGAAAACCACCAACATATCTATTAATCTTATCAGATTCTTCAGGAAACATTCTAACACACAACAATGCCAGTTCCTAAAAACGTTGGTTGTACCCTATCACATCGGTACCTATCACTTTCAAATCCTATAGCTCGACTTCGAGCTTCTTAATCTCGGTCCTCGGGCAGTACTTGTCAGTCATCTTCTTTTTTAGTTCTGTCTAAGTCATTGCATAAGCAACGTCGTTACCAACAGTCCTAACATGGGAGTTCCACCATGTTAGAGCATTTCCCAGAAGAGTACAAGTGGAGAACTTGATTTGGTTTTCCACAGAGCAGTTGCTTATGCGAAACATAGTTTCCATTTTCTCAATCCATTGAGTCAATTCGACAACTATCCTTCTATGGTCTTTGAAAATTAGAGGTTTGACACTTCATGTAAGTCCCTGGTGTAAGTACACTCTCACTGGAGTGTCTGACTCATTCTCTAACACCACTTTTCCTGAATTATGGGCGCTATTCACCATATCGTGCTTCTGATAGTATCACGTTCTGTCCAAAGCGGAAGTAACGCCATGGTCAATCATTCCCTAAGCTGGGCATGTAGTGAACGGAGCTGTGGTGGCGGGGGTTGTTGTTGTTGTTTCTGGGTTTAACCTTGTGGTCCTTTTCTTTGGTGCCATTTTCTTCAAATCACAAGAAAATATAATACCGTTAGATTTCATAAAATCATAACCATGACATGACATATAAACAATAAGTAAAATGAATAGTATTCACAACACAAAGTGAAATATACAACTGAATTGAATATTAACAATGGATAAACTAAATCGACATTCATTCATAATAAATTCGATTACAGACGTGACATAATATAATCATTCCATATATAAATTGGAAAACATACATGAATGGTTCAGATACAAAATGATCACTACGACTAGGTTATAAGATAAAAGAATATATACAACCTAAAGCCATACTAGCCGGGAGTTTACCCCTTAACATACTTAGTAATGCTAACAAAATAGCTAGCCAAAAATATAAACAATATCAATGACTGCTACCGCAGTTCCTCGCTCCGTGCATTCGGCTGTGCTGGACCTTTAGCGGGTCCCTGTTGACTCTGAAGTGCTGCCAAATATGTCTGTAGTGTCTTTAGCAATTTGAGGGCCTTTGTAAACTGTGTCAGTCTCCTGCGGTCTGCTGCCTGCAACTCCGCGATCTCTAACCGCTGTGCTACCACCTGAGTACGCAATGTCATAACCTCAGTACATGCGAGGTCACTAGCATCAATAGACCGTCCCTAAGAGTCTCAAGACATCATGGCCTCAATCTCCCCCCCTCCATGATCCTAGCTTTGGCAGCAGTGCAACGCCTATCCCAAAAAACAACAAGTTGACCCGATTCGGTTACCATGCTGTCCGCTCAGATCTGTGCATCATCCCAGTCTCCCATATATCTCATATCGGTATTCTGTTTCACAGTTCGTGACAAGGTCTTCACCTCCCGTCACCTAACTTGTCTCATCAGTCGCTGGTACCAGTGACTGGCATACCCATAACATCTCATCCAAGTGACGTAATCTCCTAACCAACATCTCTCTCTGGATCTTGAATAATCTCGTCATACAGAGTGGCAATGAAACCATAGTCTCTCCTAAAATCTCTATTAGGTCTAGCAGTGGGAGCAGATGAACTCTCACCCACCTCATATCTCAGACCAAAGGCAAAGCATAGCCTCTTCCAAGGCGGTAAGCAAGCCTCATGAACATCCGCTCTACGGTCAGTAGAGGGAAGAAGCAATGGTGGTGATGGAGTAGGTTGCGGTATAGGTAGGAGTGTGGTTCCCGGAGGTGTTGCCTCCAGATGAGATGTTTTATGATATAGTAATGTGTATACAGCTATCATCATCGGCCACAGATGCCCTGGTACATAGAAGTACAATAGGTGATGGTAGTGGTAGTGGATGGGAAGTAGATGGTGCCTCGGCTCTCAGCCGGATCATCGCAGCTCTATATCCCAAAGGATAAGTAGGGCTAGCAGGTAATGTAAGAGGTGATACAGGTACTGTGATGTATACAGGTAGTTGTGTGTTGAAGGGAATCTGAGGTAGTGGTGGCTTATTCATAGGAAGAGAGGTGATGGGTGGATGATGGATAAGGTAAAGAATACTCATAAACCTCTTCCCTAGAAGGAACTGATATCGGTGTCTCAGCTCTGATAGATATCCTAGCAGTAACACGATATGTAGGATGTGGTGGTGGTGTGGCCACAGACTCGTCGGTCTCAAATGGCTCAATCTCCTCAGTAGATGGGGCATGATCAACAGCTGGTAAAGCAACAACTGTAGAGTCGACAGGAACTGGGTGCTCCTCCTCCTCCTTATCCCCCTCAATATCAACATCATCATCTTCGTCATCATCGGATGACTCATCCTTATCATCGCCATCGTCTCCTCCGTTGACAGGATCCTCCTCAGGATCCTCCTCAGAATCAGACTCCGGAACATATCCTGGTAAGTCAGCAGTAGGTAAGACAACAGTAGGCAGTAGCTGCTCCTCAGCCGGGAATAACCTCATCACTGGTGCCTGAACTCTTAGATTAAAAACGGCTCTGGAACAAAGTCTGGTAGAGGTGGTGCCTGCTCTGACTCCTTAGGGCTACGCATGTAGTCCGGTGATGGTGGGGCCTGTAAAATGACTACACATATGGGTCATCTAGCATCCAGGACAGTCCCTCGTACTCGGGTCCAACAACTCCTGGGGATCAATTCTTATAACCCGTCAAACGTTACTGATACCTACTATATATGTAACTAATGAATCCTAGAATTCAACATGAGAGATCCTGGAAAATCAAAATAGAGCTTATATTAGTATTTAATATAAGACTCTTATAGTAATATACATTTATATCATAACATGTATATCAATCATGAATGCATCTAGTCTAATCAACTAATGCAACAACTAGTGTATGTATGTATGTCCCATAAAAATCCATTTGTATGAATGCAATGTTTGAAAACGGTTATAGTCTAGCAAAAATATTTGATCTGGTGTTGGGACTTAAAAGACTTCATGGATTCTCTTAAGAAGTTACTGTTCTACAGTACATAATGGAAATTAAGAAAGAGGTTAGTACTTGGGTAGAATAAAGTTACCGTCACTGCTAGTTACTACAGTTGAGTATAATTTTAGTACTGATAGCATAAAGTTTATGCTGCTTAGTTGAAGTTAAGACGTGCTCAGAGTGAAGACTAAAATTATAAGCAAGTAGTTATGCTGGCTAGTAAGTAAAAGTTTAAGACATGCATGTACAAGTTACTACTGTAAGTGTAATTAGTACTTTAAAGCTATTACTAATGTTTACTACTGCTATATTTTTATTAGTTCTGCTGGTGTGAAAGATTACAATTGTTTGAATACTTACTACGTCAAGAGGGATAAAGACGAATTAAGAGATAAAGTATTATTTTGGAGAACAAGAATGCATGTGAAGATAAAGGTGTTGAGATATTTATGTACAAAATTATACTAATGTATTTATTTTAGAAGATTACGTTTATTTAAAAAAAGATGGATATCTTAGGAATGAATAGTATAGAGCCTACAAGTACTGTAACCTAGTCTTAGAAAAGTAGGCTCAATGGGTCATTATTTAGATACAACCCAAAAACACATCAGTCTAAATCATTATCAGTTAATCATAGTGTCAAATGTCGAGTTGAGAGAAAGCTTCAGGTTGTAATACCCCAGACTAAGTTAAGAGGTACTCGTATTATTAATCTAATAATATTGGAGCGTTTTGGTTATATCTTTGTTTTGTTCAAGATTACTGTTACATTGATTTACTTCTAGAGTATTAAGTTTAGATTCCGCATACACTTTTAATATACATACAAAGTTTTCTACAAACAAGTTCTTTTGGATTTAATCCAAGTTTAAATTAAACCTAAGACAACCTAAGGAATCGATCTAGGTTTTTGGGATCAACAAGTGGTATTCAGAGCTTTACTTTAGAAACTTTTGATTAGAAGACATGGAGCTTGAATCTACAAATAGTGTTTCTGGAAACAGCAAGAAGCAGTCCCATACTCAAATTGGGCGAGTATGAGATGTGGGTTATTAGGATTAAACAGTACTTCCATATCCAAGACTATGCACTCTGAGAAGTGATAGAAAATGGTAATTCATGGGTTTCAGTACCTCATACATCTCAAGAGAATGGCGTAACAGTTACAAAGATGTCCTACACTGCCATTAGACACAAAGAGAAGTGCAAATAAAAATAATGATGTTAAGCTAGGGGTTTGTTACTCTGACACTTCCAAATGAACATCAACTACCATCTAGTCAGTATCCAGATGCTAAATCTATATTTTCTGCCATTGAAGATTCAGATGATGAACATCAAGTTTAGGGGAGGATTGTTGGGTCTTAAAAGACTTCATGGATTCTTAGAAGTTACTGCTGGTCAGTGCTGCTGGTGGAAAGATTACGACTGTTTAAAGACTTTCTACTGTCAAGAGGATAAAGATGAATTAAAGAGATAAAGATTGTTTGGAGAACAAGAATGTGTGTAAAGATAAGTGTTGAGATATTTATGTACAAGATATACATTTATTTATTTAGAAGATTACGTTTATGTTTAGAAAAGATTGAGATATCTTAGGAATGTATTGTAAGACAACTAGGACTCCTTAGTCTATAAAAGGAGGCTCTAGGGCATTAGTTGAAAAAACATCCAACACGTCTATCACATATATCATCACAAACATACATACACGGATCCAGAGATTAAGAGTCTTGTAAGCTTCAAGGTTGTAACCCTAGTACTAAGATAGAGTACTCGTATTATTATCATTAATAATATTGAAGCGTTTTGTTACATCGTGTGTTCATTCATTCATATTCACTGTTCCATTGATATATCTTCTAGATATTAAAGAGTAGATTCCGCATACTCTTTGATATACACACAAAGTTTCTACTATTGTTATTTTGGATTTATCCAAGGTAACATACTCTTTACAAGGTAAGGAATCGATCTAGGTTTGGGATCAACAAATGGTATCAGAGCTTATGCTTTGAGAAACTTTGATCTAGAAGATATCATCAAGAATAACTCTATACTCACAAGGAAGAGATGGTATTTTCAGACTCAGAGGTACACATTGATAAACCTTATACTAAGTCATGTCTGGAAAACTATGAAACTTTAAAGAAATAGTATGATGATCTGCTTGCTAAACAACTTCAAACTAAATTTAAGGCATCTACTTATAAAAGAGGACTAGATACTGTTGAAGCACAACTTGTCACATATAGGAAGAATGAGGTTCTTTTTAGTGAAGAAGTTGTTGCCCTTAAAAGAGAAGTAGGAATCAAACAATATGAAATTAGTATGCTTAAAACAGAGTTTGAAAAAGTTAAAAAAGAAAAAGATGGCATTGAATTTAAAATTAAGAAATGTGATAAGGCCTCAAAAGACTTAGATCAGTTGTTAAAAAGTCAGATAACTGACAAAAGTAAAAAGGGTTTGGGATATAGTGAAGTTCCTCTACCTCATCCATTAATTTATAATAGACCTAACAAACTAGATCTGTCTTATTTTGGTCTTGATGAATTCAAAGAGTCTGAATTCAAAGGATATGGCCCTGAGAATAGTAAGAAAGAGTCTAATGTTGTTTGTGAAAAGGAATAAGATAATTCTAAGGAGAATTCTGATAAGTCTTTGGTAAAAGAACAAGAATCACAGGTTAAAAGTAGATTTGTTGAAGGTTCTGAGTCTAACACTAGTAAGAATGTTAGTGAAGTAGAACCGAAGAAAGTTAGGAAGAATAATGATGCTCCAATTATTGAGGATTGGGTGTCAGATGATGAGGAACAAGATGAGTCTATGACTAAGCCTAAAAAGAAAACTGTTATTCCTACTGCTGCTAAAATAGAAAAACCAGTTAAAAAGTCAGTTAGGTATGCAAAGATGTATAGATCACAAAGGCCTAGAGGCAATCAGAGAAATTGGAATGATCAGAAGTCCAATCAACTAGGTAGTGAATTTGTAATGTATAACAAGGCTTGTTTTAATTGTGGGAGCTTTAAACATGTGCAGAAAAATTGTACTTACCATCAAAAGAAAAAAATAGTAAGTGGGAACAATTACAACATAGTGGATAATTTCTATTATGCCAAGACCTCACACCATAGAACCCACAAAAATGTGACTCCAAGAGCAGTTTTGCTGAGAATTGGCCTAAAACCTCTTAGTACTGCTAAGTCAGTTTATACTGCTTACCCAAAACCAATAGTGCATTGTGCTAGACCAAAAACTCATTTTTTTAAGTCAGCACAATCTACTGTCCAAAGGCCCTTTTATAAGAAACCAGCATTAACTAACAGGCATTTTAATCATAAGGTTAATACTGTTTGGCCTAGAATAGTTAATACTGCTAGGTCATACAGAACACCTGTTAATCCTGTTAGGCCCAGAGTAATTAATACTGCTAGGCAAAATAGAACATCAGTTAATGCTGCCAGGGCAAATGGGTTCAATGCTGTTAAGCCCTCAGCATGTTGGGTTTGGAGACCTATCAAACCCAATAGTGCATCAATCACTTTGAACATATACAACTACATTGATGCATGGGGCAGATCCAAGTCAGTAATGGCTTGGGTCCCAAAAGAAATCTAATTTCTTTACTCTTTTATGCAGGGCAAGCCACAACATGATGATAAAGGATTTGACAGTGGATGATCAAGGCACATGACTGGTAACATAGCTTATCTCTCTAATTTCAAGCAGTTTGATGGAGGTTATGTTGCATTTGGAGGAGGTGCATATGGTGGTAAAATTTCTGGTAAAGGTACTCTTAAGACTGCTAATCTTGATTTTGAAGATGTATACTTTGTCAATGAGTTAAAATTTAATCTTTTTAGTGTCTCACAGATGTTTGACAAAAAGAACTGTCCATTTTACAGATACTGAATGTCTTGTCTTGTCTTCAAATTTTAAGTTGCCTGATGAAAATCAGATACTTCTTAAAGTTCCTAGAAAGGACAATATGTATAGTTTTGATATGAAGAACATTACTCCTAAAGAAAGTTTGACTTGTCTTGTTGCAAAGGCTACATTAGACGAATCAATGCTTTGGCACAGAAGACTTGGTCATATTAATTTTAAAAACATAAATAAGCTTGTCAAGGATAATCTAGTAAGAGGATTGCCTATAAAACGTTTTGAAAATAACCAAACCTGTGTTGCTTGTCTTAAAGGGAAGCAACACAGAACTTCTTGTAAGTCTAAAGTTCTGAATCCTATTACTAAGCCTTTGTTTATGCTACATATGGATTTGTTTGGTCCAACCTTTGTGAGTAGCTTGATGCATAAGAAGTATTGCTTAGTAGTCACTGATGATTATAGTAGATTTACATGGGTTTTCTTTTTAACAACTAAGGATGAAACCAGTGAGATCCTTAAGCACTTTATCAAAGAAATAGAAAACCTAGTGGATAAGAAAGTAAAAATAATCAGAAGTGATAATGAAACAGAGTTTAAGAACAAAGTTATGGATGATTTTGCAAAGAAAATGTATTAAGAGAGAATATAGTGTAGCCAGGACTCCTCAGCAAATGGTGTTGCGAAAGGAGGAATGAGGACATTTTTTTTAAACAACTAAAAAAAAAAAATCTAAAAGAGGTTGCTAGAACAAATGTAAGCCTGACTCTAAGTTACCTACCACATTTTTGGCTGAAGCAGTTTCTACGGCTTGCTATGTACCAAATAGGGTATTAGTAGTTAAGC